>JAYMFT010400884.1:0-34208 GCA_038088735.1 Panulirus argus | reverse complement strand
AGGAATGGGCAGCGGATCGGGAGAAAGGGGATAGAAAAAGAACTTGAGTGGATAGGACGGAAGTCAGGTCGCAAGGTGTTCACAGCTGCCGGGGGAAACCAACCCCTGCTCTCCCCTTGTACCCTGCAGAGGCCTGGTGAATGAAGTGTTATCAGTTGCATCATTTTAATAATTTCGTTCCTACATTATTCTGCTTCGAATAAATTACTGGCATTTGAAGTACACTCGTTTTACAAATGTCTTCTCTTTCCAAATCAACAGGAAAATTTAGTGCTTGGGCGTTTTTTTATAAGGAATATTTCGAGAATTATCTTTTTCTGTATAAATGAAGAAATGAAGATTTGTTTGGTTAATAAATGAACGATATATATATATATATATATATATATATATATATATATCATTTATTCTACTATACTAGATTGCTGTTTCCCGCGTCAGCGAGGTAGCGCCAGGAAATAGACGAATGAAGACCCATCCACTCCATATACTGTGCACACATATATACGTACACTTACATATACATATCAACATATACATATATACATACATATACATATCAAAATATACATATATATACATACATATACATATCAACATATACATATATACATACACATGTACAACATATTCATACTTGCTCGCCTTTATCCATTCCCGACGCCATCCCTGCATAAGAGCTTCAGTAGTGAGATCCATACTAGTCAAAGCTGAATTACCATGAGCCTAGCAATTTGTTATTCATATGAATTAAGCACGAAGGTCGGTTGGTGTGTAACACTGGTGCTAAAAATCCTGTCGTCGAGTCTCCACCTGCGTTCGGAGGTAACCGACCTTAACAGTCTGATGCAAGTTCTGTCCTCACTCCTGCCCTCCTGGTGACCTTCTTGTATTGTAATTTCTCTATTTGCTGGTTATCGGTCGGGGGCAATTTATTTATACCGTCCAGCTAGGAGTGTGGCCGAGCGGTGTGTGGCAGGGGGTGACGTCACCACCACACATGCCATGTGACTCACCAGTGTGTGGCGGGGGCCACCCGCCGATCTGAGTCAAGGCACACCAGTCCAACACCTGTAGCATGTCAATATTAAATACTGATTCGTTTATATATATATATATATATATATATATATATATATATATATATATATATATATATATATATACTTCAGAATCAGTCTGTTAGAGTGGTATTCTGCTGGATCCACCGGAGCTGACATACTCCTCCAAGCGATACCGGTACACGCCACCTCCACTGCTCACACTGTTCAGCTCTCTCTAGGTGCATTGACTGCACTGTGTATTCAGGTCATGATTATGTCAGTGTTGTCTGCGGTATATAGGTAACTGAGCATGGCGAGGAAAAACAGATATCCTCACTCTGAAAACCTGAACAGATTACAGTTCATGGTAAGGGTCAAAGAGTGAGGAAACTCCTGACCTAATTTTGTCTTTGCAATGCCTCCTGAGAGTTATGGTTCGCTTGCTGATTCGACAACTACTGACGACCAAGTTATTGTACTTCAGGCATCTCGTTTATGCAGACTTATGTTTCATTGGTTAAATCGCACAGTTCAAAACCTATTACAGATTTTGACAAGCTCATGTGAAAAGTAATAAACAATTTTACTTTTTAAGTAGAAGTCCATTACTTTATATGTGGAAGTCTGTTTTCCTTCGACTCTTTGTGCAAGAGTTGAGGATGTAGTGTACATCAGATCCAACCTATGTAATCGCAAATGAAGTAAAGATGGTTACACAGATATGATGTAATTGGATGAAGAGAGTGACATTTGCAAGTTCTAGAATCTGTTTTAGTATTTTCAATTGTTGAGCCTGAATCTCGTTTCAACTTTTGTTTTACATCCTGATGGGAAGCTCATAACTGTTTGTTAGAATGTTAAAAAGGAATTATCATTTTTCTTTGTACATGTCTTAATTCTGTATCCAGTACCGTTCCTTGAGCATTCATAACAGTTGTTTGTTTGCAGGAATTACTAAAATAAAGATACTTTCAACTTATCTTGTTCAAGACGATAATGACCTGTCTTGCCATGCCAAGTCCACTTTCATTTAACAGGAATGAGTCTTTCTATCAAGAATTAGAACAGTCTGACATGAATATGAATATAAGAAGTTGCTGCTATGCTGTCCCAGACATACCAAAGTTGGGTCCAGAAGAGCTACCAAGTATCTCTTCAAGTTTCACCAGAGTACATTGATGTTACACAATTCAATAATTACTCTTTCATTAATATTTAGGCAAAATCTCTTTGTAGGTAGCAAGTCACCCATATAATGATGTTACTCATCAAAATGAGCTTCTCCTCTGAGTCTACTTCCATTATTGCCTGAATATATATGTAATTGAAAACTATAATCAATACTTGCTCATAGCTACATAAGAACTACAAATATTCAGTTCTTTATACTGTAATATCCCATTAATCCAGAGGGATGGACCACTGTACTATATGGCTACATTCACAGTATTCTTTATATAATGTCTTGATGGCCAATAAGTTGTTTCCATTATCATTATTATTATCAATTTGTTCATTATGCAGATATAAGGATGAACATAGTAATGTCTAATGAAAAAGAAAAATTGTACACACAATTATCATCAATAAGCCAGATGCAATGAAGTTTTAATATACTACACATTACGTCTATCAGTATTCTATAAAACACAGAAAGCACTTGATACTCCATGGTCAAGTGAACAATGAAAACATGAAAACAAAAATTTTGAATAACCTTCGACAGACATTATAAAAATGTAATAAGGTTACCTGCATATGAAGAAAAACAAACTTAAAAAGTTCACTGGTTTATATCAAACTGTTTGTGAAATTCTACTAACAACTCTAAAATATCTAAAAGAAAAAAAAAAATGTAAAAGACATGTACCAGCAAGACTAACAGTACATTCCATATGTCTCTTCCACATGTGGTGAAGCAAAAAAATACAGTATGCATGTGATATGGCCCAGATAAAACTTTGCCTACCCTGGCTAGATTAACAGTTACAATATACACTATCTCATGAACCCTCATGTATGTACAATATCTAGCATTTGCTTTACATTAGTAATCTTTTCACGAGGTTTTCCAAATCTAGATCCATTTTCTACTTCATAGCGATCCAAGCGAGCCCACTGATCAAATGACACTGGCTGAACTCCTGCAAAAACAAAATACTATTAATGGCCAGGATTCCAGAGATAGGAAGGTGATGAGGACTTGATATGAAAAAAACAAAGCTAAACTTATTTTCTTTAGACCTGGATAATACTGCTAAACAATCTTTAGAAAAAAAAATAAGAATTACAATACATTTACAAGAAGACTGCAACACTACAAACATTGCTAAAAAACATCAGGTTTTTGTAAGAAAAAAAATAAAGTAAAACAGTTGCCACTTATCTCCAATAAAAAAAAAGATCATGCAAAGTACACTTAACCCATTTCTTTTATCTAGAAACATTTTGAAAAAAGAAGATCAGTTGCTATTTTTTGATAGTTTCATTTAGAAAGTCACTTTCCAACCCTTAACCACTTAATCAAGTGGAAGTGTATGCATACAAAATCTCAAAACTATATAAAATATCCATTATTTATTACAAAGAAAAGCCCCAAGAGTAAGCAATCAGCTTTAAGCACCTTAGGTGATGTGCATACCTTAGTCTTTTGTTTATACATTCTCAGCTAATCACACATAGAAAGGTAAGGGTGGTCTATAAGACTGTAGAGAATCTCCAAATAAAGCTGACACATCACAGTAGCCTCTTGCACAAGGATTGTTTTACTCATTTTGGAGCTATGATAATCACTTATCAATGGAAACCAGTGACTGTGAGAATCACCTTCTCAAGGATCTTGATTGCAGGAAAAAGATATTTTTAGCTCTGAATTGTAAATGAGAGAAAAAATGAGTTGACAATGAGGGTAATGGAATGGTAAAAAGAGTGTAAGCTGTGACTCTAGATTTCCAAGCAATGGGATATGGAATATGAAGAGAGAACAATGAGAAATGATGAAACCAAAGAAAGGCATCAATCAAGGAAAGGAGTGGTAGTTAAAGTGAATAATGGAATGCTAAGATGTCTTGGTATATGGCTGATCAACATATGATGAAAGGCAGGATGAGATGAAAATTGAAGGAGTATGTAGATGAAAGGATGTAAGGATGGAGAAGTACTTGAAACTGTACAGGAATAAGGATACGTGAGAGATTGTATGCACTACCCTGCTGCATGGTGGAAGACCATTTTCAATACAGATCATACCTATATATAGATATTTCATTTTGATTTTAAATTCCTATTGAATTCTATACTTGATGATCTATCTGGATAGAACTAAAGCAGGTACAGTAGCTTCACCTCAATGTGCACACACAGAAAAATGTACTGTACTAACCTCTCTCTTCCAGAATCTTCAACACATCCATCTTTCCACCTCGTGGCTCTGATATATTTAGTATGCCAGCTTCTATGTCTGCCACAACAGCCTTTCCAGTGTTGAAACCACTTGTCATGGTAGACAAAATTACACCAACAGGACCAGTGCCTATCCATCCACTAACATATATTCCTGTCAAAATAATATTGCAATTAATTAAGAAATCTGGAAACATATATAACTGGAAGATTTTATAAGTCAGGTGTTGGAGCATATGCCTAAGAAGTAAACTATGAACAAATCCACTTACAAGACCCCAGATACTTTTCTACAATGCTCATAAAACTGCTCTGGCCTAATGCTTTTATGATTACTTCTTTGGTCTCCACCACTCAGCTGTTCAGCTATATATTCATTAAACTTCCCTCACATCCACACAGGGACAATGAAGTGCATAATGGACATGTCAAGAGATTGTAGTATGTAATATCACCACACTTCTTAACTTGTGGTCCCATCCAGTGGACGTGGCCAGCTTTCTGAGTGCTGTGGGAACTCCATAAAAGGGGTTTTTGGGGTAGGAAAGTAAATTAACTAAGAAAAAATATCCTAGTCTATAACTGGCTAAACTACTTTTTTTCTCAAAATTAAAGCTTATCAAATGAAACTGTGAAGAAAGAAATTAAACCCTCTCAAAATTTGCAGTATTTGAACACAGAAATTGGGCAACTGCTTGTACCACAATGAATTCCAATAAACACATATGAATAATGAATTCAGTTCTGCAGTGGAAGGAATAAAGAGTAGCCAGAACATAAAAATTATACATCTTAATAAGGAGTTCTGGCTGCTGAATACAAATATTTGCATTTCATCTCATATACCTAATGAAAACATTATCTCAGATTTATATGATAGTAGTAACTGACCGAGCTAGAATACAAAAAATACTAATCACTTCTACAAATTAAAGACCAGCACATGTAGCTGTTGTCATTTTGTAAAAAATTACACTAAATGGGTGAAAGGGTGTCCCTAAAAAGAATACTCCATTTTTTTTTTCATTTATCATGTACACACTTTCTCTTTTATTTAAATGAATTTCATAATCTTACCATTATGACCAATAACTCTTCCATCATCATTGGTTATAGTCCCAGTTTGCTGGTCAAATGGAAGAGAAGGATCCACACTAACACCCTTATAGCCTATGCTTCGAAGCAGCAAGCCACACTCAAGTGTGTCTGTCTCATCAGTGTGTACAGCTCTCTGGTTGACCCCTTCACCTTCAAGCCTGCAAAAATATAAATAAAATCTATTATAAAAGCAAACCAATTGTTTGAAAGCAAATATGAATGGAAATATGCCCATGATGATAACTGTGAAAGACTGAGTTACAGAAGTGTGTTCCTTTATCATGACAATTGCATTACCTTTTTTAATGCATCATTCAGTAACAAAACTAATTCTCACTAGGATAGCCAGATAAAAAAAAAACAGTCTTACGGTGCTCTCAGGGAAAAAAATTTCCATGTTTTCACTGTTTAGACTGCAAAAAATCAGTCTTACGGTGCTCTCAGGGAAAAGAAAAATCCATGTTTTCACTGTTTAGACTGCATCCTAAAGGTAAATTATAGCAGAGAATAAGCACTGTGCATTCACTGCCTATGAGATATGGGTTCAGTCCCATAACTGGACAGGGTAGGTGGGACACCATATGCTAAGACTGCTTTAGGTAAAGATGCACGTGAACATTTAGAGGATAAGAATTGGTGTTTTTTCCTCCAAGGCAAACATTCTTATTTTGAGCTTGAACAATTATGATGTAAAAGACATCTGTCATAAATATCAAATTCAGTTATAGCCTTGTGACCATACTTAACATCAAAAGTATGAGTGAACTCTATATCCATCTATGGCAACATTAAAATCAACCACATAACACTTAACAAACTTAGTGTATAAAGTGAAAAAGAAAAAGTAAGAAGCAATTCTACAAGTATGGTTATCCATACTAAATTTTAAAACACAGCATAGGCTGAGGACCTGTGAGAGTACTGGAGTGGAGAGTGTGTACCTTATCCACCCCATTATTTTAGGGATGAAGAAATAGATAGACAGACATGTAATTTGAATAACTTCACTTCTGGCTTGAGCTTTAAATTCCAAACCTGATATATCATTGCCACTCTTAAGAACCACTGAAATGAAGAGGCAGTTACTCATGATAGCAAATCAGGCAAAAACAATCATTCTTTCATGCTAAGGCATCTGAGAATTGTGTGATTGTTTTCATGTACTTTCAAATGCTAGACCAAAATCTGACTGGCCAGGAGGAAAGGAAGGGGATCCCCTTCCAAGCCCCCTCACACAAATGCTGGTACCAAGTCTCATTTATTGCCGTAGCTCAGTTATCCATAAAAGTTACATTTTATAGCAAGTATGACTTCGGTTGCTTTCAATTCTAATTACAGTTTTTTTAAGTTTAATAGCTACATGAAAAGAAACGCCCTAATTTTCTACTCCTAGGCCATCTTGTCTCAGTACATTCCTATAAATGACTCTCACAGCTGCTTTCCTTTCAATTTTAACCATTAGATTTTCCTTTGTCAATAAGTGAGCAATCACATTATTCTATTTCTACTTATAAATAATCACAATTTTCTCTGTTCATATTACTCCTACAATTATAAGATATATTGCCCGTGTAACTTGAATGTAAGCTTCCTAGGAAAAAGATTCCAGTATGAATTACATATTCATCAATTCTCTCCATGTACCTATTCTTTGCTAACTTCACACCACACACAGCTTGGCCATCAGCTGTTGCAAGTACTTCAACTGGACTTAGTAAAAATCGAAGACTCCATTTCTTTTCTGCAGCAGCCCATGCAGAAGCAAGCTTAGGGTCTGGTTCATCCAAAGCAGTCTTAGTTAGAAGTTCAAGTAATCTCTTTTGGGGCCGAGGCAAATCTGATAATGGAGAGAGTGTGTTATACATTTTGACTACTGTATATGTGATGAAATATTTTAAAGAAAGATAGATTTACTGCACATTTCAAAATTTCTATATTATATGTATATACTTTTAAAGTGAAACCCTGAGCAATGAATAATAAATTGAACTCATTATCCATGAGACCTGAGTTTGATCTCATAATCAAGTAAGGTCATCAGAGTGTTTGCCATAAGGAATGCTAGCACTGTGTACTTAAGTTATCTTAAGGTATGAAAGGATATCTCTGTGAAAATAGAAAATTGCCAAGAAGAAGTTTATGTTGTTGAAACAATATAAACAGCAGCCGAGAAAGAGACCACTATTGCATCATCTTATAATACTACACTCACTTTTTCATGTTCTAATAGAATATGTAAACTTATACCTATTAAAAACATATTCTCTCACACTCTTACTTTCCTTTTGTCTGAATGCAATGTGAATGTTTTGAAAACAAAAAGGTATAGGCAGCAACTGCCCAAGTAAATCTTAATTTAATATCAGAACGGTACCTGGAATCATCTTACATTATACCTGTCAGAATTCTTTTTTGTTTCATTAAAGAGAAGCTAACTGATGAAATTAATTACTTCTCCCCAAGTGCAACATTTACCTCCCTTTTTTTTCCCTGGAAGTCTTTACACGTTCTCTCTGCCTTCCTTTCTCTCTTCATATATTTCTGAAGAGGAGCAGATAAGGAAAATTTAATCATGTCACAGCATAAGACACTATCTCCTCTGGTAGATCCAATTCTCTTTTCCCATCCATTTCACCAATATCAGTGGTCTTCCAATAAATCAAGGGTTTCCCTCTCACCATCAAACTGTTTGGTACATGTCTTTGCTCTCGTGTGACTTACTTGGTATGAGATTTCTCAAGTGCTGATAATCTTCTTGTCTAAGGTGTGGTCTACATCCTACCAAGTTGACCATCTCTCTCAGCTCCTTGATAGTGAAAGCAACATGTTCAGGTCCCCGCCGACCAACAAGGGTCACATGTCTCACGCGGCTCTTGTTTAGGTTCTCTAGTACATTCTCGGGAATATCTGTTTTCTGTGTGTATAAAATACTGATTACTCTACATTCACTCTGTTAGACTATAAGAAAGACTTATTTCTGCTCAACACATGAGTGAAAATTATTTGTAACAACCTATATACCAATTCTGAAGCAAAGCCAAAGAACAAGTGAAACTTCCAAATTCAAAAATTTAAATAATCATAAAACTACTCTAAACAAAAATAGATTTGTTCTTAACTGGTTATGTGCTATACAAACAAATCACACATAAATTCTAGTCACTGCTATATAGAATAATCAAAATGCTACAAAAGGGAGTCATACTAGGTATATCCATCAATAGGGATGAGTAATATGGTAGTGTATCAAGAGCTTGTTCCTGTTACAGTGTAGAAATGAAATTCTTCATAACATTAACTTTCATGCAAATAACACATGAGATCTAGGTATAACATCTTTATGAAATGGAAACCAATCATCATGGGAACGACAAGAAAAGCAATGCACTCTCTCCCAAGGTGAAACATTCCTCAATGCTATGGGGGTAATTGGTATATTCCAATCATCCAATAGTATTTTGCTTAACAATACGAAAATTATTATAGGTAACTAAGCCTTTCTAGTGAATGACGTAAAGTATGCAAGGGCCAGAGTGCACTGGAGTAATGTGGTGTCAATGGGCTATACAAGGGCATATAAAGTAGTTGGGGTAAACCATGGAAAGGTTTGTGAGGCATAACAGCGAATAGGAGGATCTGGTTTCAGTGCATTATACAAGAGAGCTAGAAAGTGGATGAGAGAATGAGATCATTTCCCAATCTGTTCTTGGCACTTCCTCACTGACATGGGAAACAATGTTAATGTAGACAGCTCTTAGAAATTTAAGATGTTGTATGATAATAGAGAATGTTCAAGTAAGTAAAACTCCCTCTCCTTACATTGCAAATAGGTAATTACACAACTGGTATCACTTGTTACCAGAACACCTTTATGGTAGTTACCAAAGAGACAAGGCTAGAAGTGTGTTGGAACCAATTGCAGGTAAATCTTATCAGCATGTAGGATCTATGTCTGTATGTTGTGTTAATGGTTCTTAACCAATGTGAAATTAGTGGTGGCAGAGCCACACTACTGAGTTGTATGGACATTTATCTAATGATCTTGTCTGCTCAAGATGACATCAAGCAATGGTATAAAAATCATCATGGGTGATGGGTTGCTTGCCATCACCTCATATGATACTAAAGGCCTTAGCATTTTTCTGTACCAATGTTTAGCTTTATAAATGAACATCTGCTGACCTCATAAGGTGAACAATCACAGATACACCTCATTTTGAGAGGTAAAATGATGCTTGAACCTCCTACTGATGAGAAAAATGCAATTCAAGAGTTTCTGAAACAGAATAAAGCATCCTACCTTACAGAGAAGCACAAAAGATATCATGATCTTGGTATGGCAAAGACATTCTAAGAAACACATGCAAAACTAACCCTTAACATGTCAACCGGTGTGAGTAAAATTCGGGCTACATCCAGACCAACATTTCCTTGGCCAATAATTGCCACTGACTCTACATCCAGGTTAAGTTTCAAGTTGACATCCTCAGGTAAACCATTATACCAACCAACAAACTGTTGAGCAGATAATACATTAGGCAACGATTCTCCCGGGATGTTTAGTCTTCGGTCTTGAGCAGTGCCATATGCCTGGAAAGGTATTATAATTAATTAGCTCAAATAAGAAATATATTTTTCCCTCTTACAACTTCAGGTCAATAATCTACCTATGATATAGTCGTATTAACTCCCTAACTGGGAGAACAATATCCTTTACCACTGCATTGGATGATGTCATTCAAAATTAGGGAACAACAGTACATTATCACATTACAACCATTTGACCGTTAAGAATGAGATTACAAAATCTAAACATTATTAGTCTGGGCTAGAAAGTGTTGCGATAAACTACAAGTGCTATCAGTATTGCTACATGTATTGTTTACAGCCATGCTTCCACTAAATGAGCTTGACTTAAAATTTCATTAAATCACTGTAACCAAAATGGAACTTATTTATCACTAAACTTTTCCTATTGATTTTTTTTCTTACCTTTTCAGTTTTGAGATGTGACTGTACTGCATTTCAAAATTCAATATCTCTTGAGTTAATCATTTTACTACTGATTGGATATGAACATCACTGCTACTACTAAAACAGGTGTTACTAATTCTGATTTATGTGTTGTTATACTTGAATGGACCCTAAGACCCCCCACCCAATAAACAAAACTGTTTGAAAGTCTGCTTGTTCAGAGAAGAACCAGAATCACTTAACCTGAAATAAAAGGAATTTGCTCTGTTCTACACATACCAGAACAACTGCATGATAAGCACCCCTGAGCTCGCTGAAGGTAACATCATTTCCAATGGTCACATTCCCTAGGAAAGAAAATCTCTCCTTAGCAGCAGTCTGGGTGAAGGTGTTGATGCAGTTCTTCACTTCCGGATGATCAGGGGCAACTCCATAACGAACCAAGCCAAAAGGAACTGGCAGTTTCTCATACATATCTACTTGTGCTGTTGCATGACCCTGAAAATAAGAAAACTATATTGCAGAATGTCAAAAGTAAAGCGTGTAGAAAATTAATACGAAATTTACTATGACTGGGTTTATTTCAAGTACCAGAACTACCAGATGATTTGTTTATTAGTAAAGAACACTTCACTAACACAGAGAAAATAACACCTTGTGTGAAATAACTTCAAGGTGCTGCAGTATGAACACTGGCATTTACACTGTGTTTCATATCAATTATTCTCTTTATTGAGCAAGCAAGTCCTAACCCTTTACAAATTTTGGTGTGCTTCTTACCCTTTTTCCAGTTTCTTTACATTTCCAATTTTGCCATAAACCAACAATTTTACAGATTCTTTTTTTTTTTTTTTTTTTTGACTGCTGTCGCTAGCACTTTACACCATATTTCCAGTAATCTTGAAAATTACCATGCTTATAATGCCAACAAGCTTGTAAACCTAGTTCCTACATTAAACATGAAAAATCATCAACAAATGCAAATGTCTTATTTATCTATTTTTCGATTTTTTTCATTTTATCTTACCGCATGCCCATCACCAAAAGCCCTTTATAAATTAACTTTCTCTGCCAGCAAAACAACACATATACATACTACCTCCTTTGTGCCATTTGATGTGAAATTATTTTCTTTTATCAATATTTCAAGTGTTTTATAATTATCATACCACAGCTACAGTACAGCTACAAAAGTATACATCAGAAGTGCAAAGCAGTCATTTTATAGCTGAGTGCTCCTGACTGTAAACTTACTTGGTATGTGGATAAGGAAATACTTGGTAAACTATGCACAACACAGAACAAAACTGGATTGTGCTTCTCAGCTCTGGTCACTATGCCTATAGAAACTTAAAGATCTGATTGAGGAGGTCCATAGAAGGGCAACTACAATGGCTGCAGTACAATTAGAGAATGAGGGCTACAACTGTGTTTATCACTGAGGAAGGAAAAGATTAAGGTGATCTGATTATAGCCTTCACATTCCTAAATCAGTCAGACAATGTTAACAGTGAACAATTTTTCTTGAGATGCAATGACACAGCAACAAGTGGTCATAACAAGAAGTCTGGCAAGTTGTTTATTAGAAAGGATGGAAAGAAATCTGCTTCAGTGTACAGATTGTGAATGGTAAGAATAAACTAAGTAATGGAAATGTTAATGCAAGCAGTACAGATTTACTTAAAAAGAACACTGGATACACAGACAGGGCAGACAGCAAAAGGGGCCACTATACTTGATACATGGATAGCATTGGAAAAGTAACATGTACGGTATTAGTTTAGTCTGTTTAAATAGACTGGGTGATAAATTCTCGGGAGTTATGGCCCATAGTTAGGAAAACCAGCAGCAGTGAATGATCAATTCTGTATCTGTTCTCTAAGGTATCCATGTCCATAGTACCAAATCCCAGGACAAAAAAAAATTACATATTGCTCTTTGAAAGACAATATAACATATCAAAATTTTATTGGAAAAGTGTAAATACCCACAAGATAAATTACAACTAAAGGTGAACAAACCTTGAGTATCTGTTGTGCAGTATAGAAGCCAGCTGGACCACTGCCAATAATGCACACCTTAGGAAACTGGGTGACAGCAGAAACACCTGTACTCAAGCGGTGAGCTATGAAGCAACGCACCACAGAGCCCAACATTTTTCTATAAATAATGAATACACGTGATTTTTGGAATACAAAATATTTCAGCCTAAAGATTAATATGGCATTTAAGTCATTTCCTTATCATACTGCCTGTAATTCTAAAAATAGTGTTCCTTAGTTACTTAAATGCTGTAAATCTAACATATAATAATGACATTCACAAAATGAAACTAAAATCCTTTTCAGTATCTTACAAAAGAATCTCCTGTATTCCTTTACATTATATCTGCTTTGTATGGAGAAGGTCACAAAAAACCCTGAGGTACAGGCCAGATTTCAGGTTCTATTTCATACTGAAAGGGCTTTCATATTTCATATTCAAGGATTTCTCTTTTACAGTTTTTCATACTGTTCAAATTTAAGGTTTCATAATGTAGCAGAAAACCTTTTGACAAAACATATTTTACTGCAGATATAATGAAAATACTTTAGAATAGCACATGTTTTTACACATACATTTATGCAACTCTTGAATTAGCTCAATAATGTCTACACAGGATTTTTTCTTTGAGAAAAAGTCCTTGCCAAGTATGTGACAACTAAAGGGATTCTTTTTCTACTACTGATATACTAGACTTAGCAATGGCTAAAATTCACAAGCACTTAATGTTCTGCAATCCTACAGAAGCATGGATAGACCTCCTATCTAGAGGCATGGTAAGGAACCAGAAATATCAGGAACTTTCCTAATACTGCAGATACCTAGAGCCACTGAAAAGAATTACAGTCCTATACTAGAGCAGCTATTTGAAAAGTGGACTAGTCATGAACAAGCTGGGAACCTTACTCAGACTTTTGGAAAAGTTAGAGTAACTATATTTTATAATCTGCAGAAATCCAAAGCCAAATACTACACATTTAGGTGTTATGGGAAAAAAAAGGTGATGAAGAGTTGACCTTACATGAAAGAACTTGCATTCTATTGACAATATAATCCTATGAGATAATGAGGTGAAAATATACATGAGATACTGAGGCTAAAGAGATTTTACAGTTTTCAAATTCAAAATATATTGAGCCAGTGTCACATATCTCCCAAAATTGAGCTGAAATTGAATAAGGATGCAGGAGGTTTTCTGTCTCACATTTCATAGACTAACCTGTGGATCGCCATGTAGACTGGCTTGCTATTCGATCCTACACATTTGACAAGAGTAATGCCACAGACCCCAACTGGGCTTTTCAGTGAACAGTCATCAATGTTTTGATATGGAAACACATCAGAAACCTAGAAATCCTTTAATCACAAAAATTATTGGAATTCACATTTAGTGATATTAGTTACTCAGTCATACTATAGTTAGAATTCACTTTCTCTATTCTATTTCATTTGTGGATTCTTCAAATTTCCCTAAAGTTTTTTAATCATTATTAAATCCACTGTTAAAGCAGAACAAGGAATGTATGTAACAGACAACTGTTGTATACAACATAAGTTTAGATTGTCAAAGAAAATTTAATAAATTCATGTAAATTAGAACTGAGTTCAGAGTCATGGATTATTATTTGCAAAAAAGAAAACCGATAAACTCATCCAGCTGTGTTAATTCACATTATATATATTTTGCTATACTAACATCTTAGCATAGCCGATTTTAAGATGGACCTTGAAGGAGGAAGAAATCACTGAGAAATTAAAAAGATTAAACCTAACTTATCCTATTCTCATTTCTTTTAATTATGTTACGCTAAGTACAGAGGGTTAAGTTAGGATAAGCTAGGCTAGGTTAGGTTTGATTATATCAGGTTATTTTATCAAAAGCTAGACGAGATTATCAAACGTTATATATTTCTTTACCTCAAACTTTCCCTCCTCTTCAAGTCCATGACCACAGTGTGAGTACCAGGTTGAATGACTTACTAAATATCACCTCTTAACTCATGTACACTAAGGAATGCATTGAAAGCAATTCCGTGTAAATGCACACTGAAATACTGAAGCGAAGCTGAAATAAATTACCCTTATTAATGTGTGAGAAATTCAAATTCTTGGAAGGCTTGTTCTCCAGCACGTTAAATAAAAATGAACTAAAAAAGAGAATTTCTAAATACTGCCTTCTTCCCTAAGATGCTTAGAACCATACATAATAATGTTGCTGTTTGTCCAACTGTATGGAGGCAAGACCTTAAATAAGGTAAAGACAGGAGATATATAAGCGCAAGTTACATGTGTCGTCTATCTTCCTCTTTGGTTGTGCAATTCACGATAGGCCAACAAGGAATCATTATGGGGTGGCATGTTTCCTAAGCGTCACCTGGAGAAGGTGAAGACGTCATGAATATAATGACATCACAATGTGCCTCAGTGTAATACAATGTCACGAAGTGCCTCTAATTGTAGAATGAAAGGACGTCACGATATGCCTCTGATTGTAGACCTGATAACACTTCTCATTCCAAACAAAATATCTACTGAAGACACCAATCTGAAAAAAAAATTGAACAAACCAAATCAGGGTATTTCAATACCATTTAACGCTTTCGTTATGAAACAATGTCATGAAATTATTTTTTGCATTCACAATTTTTTGAGACAAAAACCCTGCACAAGAGTATATATTGGATGAAATAAATAAAAAGGTTACAGGTACAAAGTATGAAATTTTGGAAAGAAAAGAATCTAAAAGTTTTTGGTTAAGCAGAAAACCTGAACTTTAAAATACGAATAGATTATGGCTCCTGAGAAAAGGAGATAAAATAAAAGTTCTAAACCCTGAAGGCACAAGGAAAAAATAGACCTCAAAAAGGGCCTGCTCTTGAGATGACAGTACCCTTTTCATTTTGTGCCTTGCCAACAAAGTAGACAGGTTGCGTTCTATAAATCCGGTCGGGATCCAGACTGGATTTGGGGTGCATGTGCAATAAGAACTCACGATTCAAAACAAGCCCACATGCAGAAGCAACAGCTAGTGGCGTCCGGTGAAATGTCAACAAGCTTTCACGTGCTTTATCATGAGCGCGTCAAGAAAACTATGGGAAGGAAATGTCTCTAGGCAAGAGTGAGGAGACGTAAGTAGAACAGTATACCAGCTAAGGGCACTTAAGGCAAATGGTGTCAGCCATGTAATATACGCAGTGAAAGTGTTTATGATCTCAAATCGTTTTAGACGCGTAAAAAAGGCGTTGAAGATGTTTTGATATGGTGAACGTGATTTGAAGCTGATGGACGTAATGAAGGCGACACCTGATAAGCTTCCGGTAAGAAAATCAATCATCCAACTATCGGCATTCATTAAGCGATGCTTAAGAAGTAGCGAGAATAAACAGTTTACAAGGTCCATCATGTGCAGTGTGTATCATCGTAGAATTGTCATGAGTACATGAAGATGCGTGTTCAAGTTTTTCGACATGATTATAGGTTCAACAAATACATACTACACACCTAAGTAATCATTATTGATTACATTTCTAGTCATGACACATGAGTCATCTGTCGTCCTTTTAATATGAATCACATTATCGCAGTAGTTTTGGAGATCTCATGCCCTGTAGTTTTGTTCAGTTCAGTTTGTACTCCGGAAGGTCCTGCCTTTGCAGCGGCAAATCCAGTTTCTCTAGCATTCATGACGTTTCAGTCAGTCTCCATTTGTTGCCTGGGAAAGAGACACTATTAATGTTTACAAACAATCTAAATTTTGATGGCAACCACTACCAGCGAACGTTGGCTGCAGGTGTTTACTGCCTCCTGCCGGCAACCACCACCAGCGAACGTTGGCTGCAAGTGTATTCTGCCGAGAACCACATTAGCACACGTTGGATGCAGAGATTTCTGCCTGCGACCACCATCAACATATGCTGGTTATAGGTGTACTCTCCCGGCACCACCACCAGTAACCATTTGCTGTTAGGGTATTCTGCCGGCTACTATCATTATCGAACGTTCGCTTGAGTTTTCCTCCATTCTCTTTAGTTTCCAAAACTTTCAGTCACACGAAAAACTGAACCGTTGAATTAAAGTCTGTTAATTACAAAAAATCATATTCAACTGCTAACGTATATATTGTGCAGGGAACTTATACGTAAGGTTTTAATTTGTGTAGAACTATAAACAATAAACTGAGATACTTTGAAAAAGTATATGGTTTACTATAGTTATGCCTAGTACCATTTTCTTTAAAAAGGCAGATATTGGCCATTTTCTATGACCGAGTCTTGATGTGGCTCCGACTATGTGGCTTTCAACAGCACATGAGAAAATGCGATGTATTTCAATTTCGCTTCCTTATTTTATATTCCTAGGGAAAAAGTGAGGATGACCTTGCCACCGTCACATCGAGGACTTCTCAGAGCAATGGGTGGGAACACATTGATACAAGTAAGCAAGAAAGTGACAGGACTGAATCCTTAGATAAATTTGCGCCACGTAAAATGGATAAAGTAACAGCCGAGTCGTCATAAGTAAAGTAACAGCTGTTGTTTCGGGCAAAGTAGTGGATTACGGCCTTTATAAGTAAATAGATAGGTAGGGGTCGCTGGGTCGCCACGGGCAAAGTAACGTAACTGTTGCCTCTTGTAAAGTTACAGCTAACGATCATCCTTATCAAAGCAGTAATCAGTTAAACATTGCTTCTATTAAATCAGGATTTCAATTCATCTTTATTCATCTTGTATACGGCCATGTGGAGGTTTTTGTTTATACGTATTCTCTCACGTGGAGTTGGAATAAGGATGCCCCTCCTCATTTAGGAACTCCACAGAACATATGAAAGTGATTAAAAATAAATCCGGCAATGAAATTAAAGAATTTGAACGAAAGATAAAATGTCAGGAAATCGTGGGAACATAACATGAAACCTTGGCATGGCTGCTGGCGGCCGCTGTTATGATGCCGACTTGCTCGAGTACTGCCATTGACGATTGGTAATCGGTAATTAAACTGCTTCCTAACTCACTACTGTATTGTCACGTGTAACATCCATTAGATAACTAGTTTATGACATGTTTTCCGTTACAAACGGTTCATTTAACTGGTTCGGGTGTACTGATTTCATGACTAAACAGAACTAGGGAATTTTTCAGTAATATTTAGTTCTGAATTTTATATTAAGCGAAGGAGTGGCTGAGATGCTACTTTTTTCTTTCTTTCTATCTTACACGACTCATTCTGAACTCTACTGGACTTTCTCCAGTGTGCGTTCGTATCTATAAATGTGGTACTGAGTACTGGTTGTAGTTACATATTTACGCTTGTACGAGGAAGGAGTTCTACACTCTTGGGTAGGGTTGGGTGGGGTAGGATGATCTTGAACCTTTCAGTGCTGTCTAATAACTTTTCAACCTCCTGTATGCTGTCCATATGGACAGTTTCGTTATTCAGTTAATTCCATTCTTCCAACATTCATACGGGAAACGTAATTTTTTTACATGTTTTATAACAACTTCCTTGTTTAATTCCATGTTATGTCCTCTGGTTGTTCTATATCCCTTACATCTTTCACTGTCTTCGTCATCGTTCTGATTTGAAAACTTAGAATATGATCATGTCACCCCTCATTCTTCTCTCTTCCAAGGTAGGCAAGCTTAGATTAGGTCAGATGAGGTCACACGACGTGACCTGACACTAAGTAAAGTTGCAGGTCAAGTAAGGTGACACCGGGTCACCACAGATTCTAGCATTTTCCTTTATGTATGAGTGAATGTTTGTCCATGTTTTACATGTGTCTTGTTTTGTTTTGTGTAGGTCTGTCTTCATACTTTTATTTGTGTATGGGAATAACCATACCCTGGCTCACACCTAACCCACACATCGTTGGCAGAGGTTGCCACTGTCCAGCGGTTGCCCCAGTTAATTTCGAGTCACTTACAAGGTAGACTGGTAGATGTGTCTACCATTGTTGGCGCCCCTGCACTCACTCCTTACCGGGTAATTGCCCGCCATTCATCTGTCTCAGTCAATCACGAAGCGCTGGCCTTTGCGGGTTACAGTTACCATACATCAGTGGTTGGAAATATGAATTCTATGAATGTTTTTTCTACAGTACACTATGTATTTTCATAAGCATTCGTGTTCGTGATATATAGTCTCTTATTATTTGTAGGGATGTATATCTTTACTAAAGCTGTAAGTGAATTTTTTTATAGATATTGTAATGAAAAAGTATTGGAGTGGGTAAATCATCACAGAAGGTGGTGTTGGTAACAGTGACGGCGGCCACCTGGTGGTCAGTCCGGAAATGAGGCGTCGCCTCTTGTCGTCGTCAGTGGTGTAACGTGTTGGCTGATGATGCTGACCTGATGATTGTGATGGCTCGAATCCCTGTTATGAGAGATAGGTGGGTTATGTGAAACCCAATCGTTGGTGTAGTTCATTTAGCCAGATAAGGAACTTTATGTCTATTCAGTCGTGTTAAAGCCTTGCATCAGTCGTGTTAGGTTCATGTTCATCTCTTGCCGCCTTGTGGTCCTATTTTGCCATGAAGAATATTTGTCTGAGCTGCCGTTGATTAAGTCCTTCCCTTTGTTATGAATTATATTCTCTTAACTATCATTTGGTTTAGTTTTATGATTTCCTTTCTTTCTCTCTGCTGTTAGCAGAATGGAATGAACAATAAACGTGGAATCAAGTACTATATATATTTTTTTTTTGTTTAATCATTCAGCTTTTGTTTGTCATATTCCTTCAGTCTGACACTATATTCATCTGGCAGGAAGTTGAAAATGTCCATTTATTACACAGATTAATGGAGATTGAGACATTGAGATATTTCGTATGTCAAGAATATTAACAATGAAAGAAACGGGTATTTCAGGAAAGTGAATATGCCTTATACGTTTTGATAAGACCTGATAAATAAGCGTTCAGTTCAGTACATTAATTAGAGAGTGTAAGTATGTCGGGTGGCGATGGTACCTGCTGGGGGAGGAGACTTGTTGCCTAACAAAGGCCGAAACTGCTCCCCCGCGTCAGCCCCGTCCATTAAGTCAATAGGAGAACACGGCTCGTTAAACATGGAATGTGGCAAGACAAATAGTTCACGTGGAGCTCTCACTGGGAACAGGTTGGTCGGGTTGTTTTGTTGGAGGGTTGGTTGTGGGAGGCAGGAATAACCCTCCCGACAGGGCGCATCCTAGCTTACTTTTGTTTCATGTAATGTTAGGTGCGCATTCATCGTTCTCTCTCTCCCATGATATTATGACTTTACATAATTTGAATTCTTTCTTTGCGTTTCTACCTCATTAGGAAAAGTACAAATTTTCTCTGTAATGAACCAATTTTTTTTTCGAAGTTGTTACGGGAGCAGCCATACCCAGTTGTAATGGTGGGGAAAGAGTTCATAAATGCACACGGAGTAGTGGCAGGTTAGACGGGTTATTTAGGATGATAATGTCAAACTATTCCTTAACGACACTGGTAGGGAGTGAGGGAGGTGGCGGGAGTAGGGTAATGTGCGTTGAAGTAAAGTTCTACAATTATAGAGATCACAGTGGGTCATCCTACCCCCCAATTTAAGGGCAGCCCTTCCTAATGGGTGAGCTCCATTCACAGGGAGTCCACTCCTCCGACCTGCCCCTCACTCCCACTTGGGTGAGTGTTTCCCATTTGTCAGTTATATACCCATAGGTCAGCCCTCAGCCGTGCCACAACCCATAGAGTAGCACCTCTCCATGGGAGAACCTATCTTCTTGGATCAGCTGGTCCTTTCTTTATGGGGTAAAACTCCATCATGGGTAAGGCCCTCCCGCAGCCGATCCGTCATGGGGTAAATCACAACCCCGTGGGACCAACCAACCTTCGTGGGTCAGGAGCCACCTCCCCTCCCCTCCAAGGAGCAGCCCCATCCTTCATGGGGGGCACCTCGTGGCCCGGGGTTCAGTGTCTGACCATGGGGGAGCTTGAGCTACGAGCGTGGTCAGACATCAACAATAGCAGGAAATGGCGGCGCCTCCCTCCTGTTTTACTATGGACTTGCGTTGCGCGGTGGCTCGGTTAGATTATATTGATGTAGGTCCCCCCCCCACCCCCCGCCCTCAAGATGACCATCCTTATCATCAGTATCCAGCAGCAGAGAGAGTTAGGATCATTCAACTTAGAAATATTCCATAGGTCCCTGAGCCTTGTATTTACTTGTTTGGGTCAAGTGTAAATAAGAAAATAAGAGTTCATATAGTGTTGTCATCATAGAGTAATCGATTAGAGGCTATGGTACGTTTGTGTGGGTGTATGAAAATATTTGCCTTTTGTACTAATCTTTACTGCCACAGTTTCTCAATGAGGTATACATAGAAAAGTAATGTGTCTTTTTATGGGGAGTTGAAAGAACATTAATTAGATTACATTCTAAGCAATTAAGTCTAGTTAGTCTATTACATGTACTACAGACATTTAGTTACCGAAATAGTCCATTCACTACAGCTACTGTTATAATTTTCGGTACAGACACCGCCCTGATATTGTCCACGTGATATGATTTTCTGAAGGTCACTACCGTTCACTCCTGGTTCAGGTTTCCTTCGAGATCCTATGGTCAGTGGGGGGTCTTGCATACCGTGTGGCACGAATAAATCTTCAACTGTTGCCACTGGCATTTGTGCGTTTGCTGTAACGTTGAACCCCAGTGGTCTGCTGCTATCCCTAAGCAGGTTTCCAGCTTGGGGCATCATGAGGATCTGGGAGCGAGACCCGACCTTGGACCTTATCTGTTGTGATATTACTGTTCACACACTTGTGGGTGATTGAAACTCCCACAGGGAAGAACATGCAAATATTAACATTTAAAACTTCCACTGAGGGTTGAGCCGATACACGTGAAATTTAATCCACATTTATGTTGCAGTCTCATTTATCAGTTTCCACTCACACTAGGTATAAGGCCATTTAATAATAGTCTTCAGAAACTAACACATTCGCTTTAACTGGGGTTTGAAATCCTCCATTCCTCCACACCAGAAAGGAGATTTCAGATATTCGAGTCCCCAACTCGATATTCTTAGAATCCATGATCGCCTGTTTAGCCTCCGGCTTTGCAGCTTTTAACACGAGTGCCCGAGCAAAGAGCTTTGACAAGGATCTTAATGATAATGCCTTGCCGTTGTCAAAGTCCACCCACGATGTGCCTTCCAGAGCCCATTCTAACCTTTCTGTCGGGTTAGTTACCTTGGATATGTAAACGGCATCATTCCTCTCATTGACAATATCCGTCTCTACCATCTCTATCAGTATTGACATCACGTCGTCTCTCTTCTCACGCCTCAGTATTTCCCTCCAAAGTTGTTGAAATTCATGCCAATGAGATATGTCATTTAGGTCCGGTATTTTGGCAATCTCCTTTGCATGGCCATGCTCATAGTCTATCATACTCAGGACTGCCCGAATCAAGTCTTTATCTGTAGGAGTTTTGTCTCCGTGTGATGCAGACTTTGCCGCATTTGAAAACCACCACCCGAGATCTCTGTATTCCCCTTTAAATAACCATGTACCACATATTGGTGTTGCTCTTGCCATATTTCCCCCAACTCTTAAGTCCTAGATCTGAAATTGTACTCAAACTTTTACAATTGAATAGTCTTATACCACAAAACCGTTTGTCATATAATTTTTCCTGGATGTTGATGTTAGGGTCGTCGTGAAGTTCCTCAGCTGATACACACTTGAAGCGACGGGGGATCCCACCCTTCTCATTGGCCAAGGCTCCGCGACAAAATGTCGTCTCAGTGACGTCGTGGCGTTGGTCTGGGTGGGGCCCTGTGACGTAGTGATGTGTGGTGCAACGGTGCGCGGCTTTCCTCAGTACTGGGATTTGAAGCGATGACTTCGCTAGAGCAGAATTTTTCTATGTTCTCAACTTGCTTGGGCCTCCCCCAAGCGTTGGCCGATGTCGTACGGTGTTGATAACCTCGATACAGCTGAACCACTCCTTGGGTATTGATCGTAAAGTGTAGGTGGTTCACAAAACTATCAGCAGCAGCAGTAGAGCGGCTTGACTCACACCAACTCCGTCGAGATGAGGTACACTCACGCAGCAGAATCCTCTGTAGTTCGTACTGGAATTCTTCGAATCACGGCGCTGTCAACGAAAAATGTCAGTCTTCAGTGAAGTTGCAAGATAATTGATTATTTGGTTGAAAATTACTTATATCCTTAAACAAGATGACGTATGATGATGCCCCAGAGAGCAGAACAACATGTGTGTTGCCTCCAAAATTCGAGACGTGACTGCCTGTGGGTTTGGCCCAGGCTGGGCATTGAGGCGTAGTGGCTCTGAAGCAGCCATGTGATTAGTTATTAGTACGATATTACTCAGTGCGTCTTATGCTTACCACATGCCTTGTGTGCAGCGGTCATGAGGTTTGATGGTGTGGTTTATCGCTCCCACTGTCTTCCAGGAAAACAAGTCTAGACTGAATAGTTGATCGAGCGTTCTGATTTCTAATTCAGGATCTATTTGTGTGTGTGTGTGTGTGTGTGTGTGTGTGTGTGTGTGTGGTTTCAGTGCATTTCAAGTGATTTCTAGAATGGAAATATGCGAACGAGGTCATTTCTTTGTTCTTGGCGCTACCTTGCTAACGCGGGAAACGGCGAACAAAGGTTCAAAGTACCCATTGTATTTGCAGATCATAATAACAAGACCGCAAGGACTGATTAATTAACTAAAATTACAGGAACAATAAGCTAGGATGTATTTAAATCCGGGGAATGCTATAAATACCGGTTTAGAGTCGCGAGAAAAGATGGTTGGAGGAAATAATGCGGTAATTCTGAGTAAATCTACAGATGAATAGCAGGTATGTAAATGACCCAACCTTTTTTCTATGTATTCAAATTACCTTGTTTATGGAGAGGCCCGGTAAGGCAATCGGCGGCCAGGTTTATAACCTTATGACCCAGCAGTCCCTTTAGAGGAACGGCAGTGTTTACAAAGATTATATTATCATTACATAATGTAAAAAAAAGCATGTGTGTAGGGTAGCCTTCATTTCCAGATTGTGCTGTCGACTCTAGTTACATAAAAGACTCCAGTCTGTGAGTCCTCATTGGTAAAGACGACTTTGAAGTTAGATGACGAAGAATCTCTCAGAAATACAATGTTCACTTTTTACCCGTGCAATTTTCTTTCTTCATGTTTGGTGTGTCGTTTGACCAACATAGGAAATTCTGCATCTGGAAGGCCGGTGATCCCGTGTTCCTTGTCTTTAGTGTTATCGTACTCACTTTAATGTAACCTCGTACTCAAGATTACTTTTATTGTAATTTCTGGATAAGTCGTAATGGCGTCAAGTTGTTTGCTCGAGAGGTTAATTTTCCAGCTATGGCTGCGTTCGGCCGCTTTAATCAAAATTATATTTTTCGGTTGTTAAGAGCCATTCAAGAATTTTTCCAAAAATGCAGAGGCTGAAGGATCTATTGTTTTTATCTCTGGTGTTTGTCCGCCTTCAGAACTGATTTATGTTGGAAATGTTGATTGATATTCATTGTATATTTCCCTTGCGTACTTCCGTTTGGGATGGGTGGGCGAGGCAGTGGTGGTGTAGGGTGGGCAGGCAAGTGCTGGTGTGTGGGGTGGGCTGGCAGGTGGTCGCTGCAAACCTGGAGGGCAGTGCTTACTAGAACCTCTGATACCCATGGCCAGGCCTTTGACCAGACCACGAGGGGGTTCGGGTCACGTGGGTCGTAACGGCGGGAGAGGAGTGGAAAACGACAGGGTCAGTTGCGGGCACTGCGCGTAGCTGCTTCTACAGTCGGCTGCATGATCCGGGGTACCTGTAGCGTGGCCCCGGGGTGGAGGGGAGACAGGTAGTAAATAAGAGGAACGGCATGGCCGTGAGTAGTCGCGAGATGTTTATTGTTCTGGGGAGAATGTTACTGATGCCGACCCATTACCTGATAACGGTGGTGTGTGTGTGTGTGGGGGGGGCTAAAGGTAGCTAGATGGTAGTGATGGTGGAGATGAGTTGTGGTAATGAGTGTTGGAGATGAGTGGTGGTGATGGTGGGGACTATTGTTATTACTATTATTATAATAATGATAAATGGTTTGTTAGCAGTAAACGGAAATATACAGATCAGATAAGAGTGATGCAGACAGAAATGCTACAGCAAGGGAAGGGAGGTTTGATATAGAATGTACATAAATACTGGGATGACACTCAGCTGGTTATATTAATGCTCACAGTGGTTGGGATGGGAATGTTCTTTTGGCGGTCTGTACCACCTGGGATGTGGTGCCGGACTGCTAACCTGGGGGCGAGGGATCTCTGGCGGCAGGAGGTGAGGGTGTCGGGAGTGGCGCAGTAGCTCCTTCCAGAAGTATCGGATGGGGTCGGGAGGAGGAATAAAGGATCTATGTCCCTTTTCTGCACCATTTCCTTATTAGCTCCTCTTGTGCAATGGAAGACCAGGCGGATGTGTGTTTGGCGAGGATGAAAGACGTGTATATGTTCTCAAGGTGTAGGAGAGGCCAAATATTCGTGTTCTTGTTTTAGTGAGGATGAGGGAACGTGTTCTCTTGGTTTGTGAGGATTGTGAGATGAGGGTAGGGGGGGGGATGGGGCTGTACCCCACCATAAGTACCCTTCTTGCACGTCTAGGTTAACGGCCCCCGCTACAGCGGCGTCTTGGAACTCCCTCTCCCTTCTTTAGATAATCCTGTTTCCCCCTCTGCTGCAGCTGTGTCTGCTGTGCCCCCTCCTCCTGTAGTGATACAGCTCTCCTCCCTCTAGCCGTGCAGCATCCATCACGTCCACTCCGGGCAAGTCCATCAGCGTCAGATAAGGGTAACTGCGAGGGTCAGCAGTGTTCAACGATTCGCGTTGTACGTTGGAGGGAGGACGAAGCCCAACAGCGCAAACGACCCTCAATATCATAACACAGAGATCCTCGCGAGGGTTCGCTTGTCTGCGGTGTCCATGTGCGTAAGTGGTCGTCCTGAAAGTGAGGTTGGGGCGTGGGAATAGTCGTCGTCGTCTTAGTGGTGGTGGTGGTGGTCGTCGTCGTAGTTGTACCGTTAATGGTGGTCGTGGTCGTATCTGTGGCTCGACTTTCCCCCCCCCCCCTCTCCCACAGCACGTAGCCAGGACCGTGAGGTGTGTGACGCGTTACGGGTTTGGGTGGTGACGGGATGGAGGGAGTGGGGGGCCTCTCGGGTCCTCTGGAAGCGTCCTCTTCTTTGTCGGCTTGCTGGGCAGCGCGTCACGCCGCGTTGTGGGGCGCCCACACTCCAGCACGCTTCCTTTATCCTTAACTCGTGTGGTCAGGGGGCTGGAGCCGTGGCCCAGGGCAAGATCCTGAAATAATGGTATTTGGTTAATGTTTTTGTTCTTCAGTGTTATAAAAAAAGGAGAGAGAAAGAGAAATATATATATATATATATATATATATATATATATATATATGAATACGATTACGGTAAAAAAAAAGTTATGCCGTGGTGTGGGAACGTAGAAAGATACATCACAATGAGTGAGAATACACCGACGTAGAAACATGTGAAGAGAAAATTACCCTCAGAGAATATGGCATATCTAAAAAGAAATGACGGTAACTCAAAGCGCATAAAAAAACAGAAATGTAGATAAGCGAGTAGAGGCAATGGAGGATGTCTTGCGGAGCAGGAGGGGTGGTGGGTTGTCAGAAGGCGCAGGGTCTCCGTGTATGGTACACACCGCCGCCGCCATAAATACAGAAGGGCCCTGTGTCCCCCTCTTCTGGTGTGATGCCGCGCCGCGCGCCCTTCAGGCCGCCACTAAAGGCGGTTATCCGCCACTAGCGGCGCCCCGGTTGGGCCTTACGGCCTTTGAGAGATTGAGATCAGTGCCTGGGGGATCTGGGGTTGTCACTCATCATAAGGTTATGGGAAGAATGTCATGAACGCCACACCACACAGTCATGTGCCGTTGCTCAGGTGGCGCATTGATACCATCAATCCTGTCTCTTCTCTTCTCCCTAGTCACCAACTTTTCTAGTACCTGTTTCCTAACCGAATTTTGATGGAATTTTATATCTTTAATTATCAGCTGTCATAGACAAAGCACTCTGATGACAGCATCGATAAAGGGTACGTGTCTAAGGGTAGGTGGAGGCAAAGCACGGAGCGTACAGCGGGTGCAGCACACGAACATTGACAGACTCTCAGTGACATGATTCGCTCATGTTCCAATTCTGTTTATGATTCTTACTACCTCTACACCCTTTGGTTATGCTATTTTGGTGAATGTAAATATATACTATTTTTCATCCTGAATACGAATTTGGGGTTGAAATATTGTTTAGGGGTCATTAAGCGCCTTTAATCTAATGATTACGTTTTCAAAAGATTGTGTCATTATTCGCTTAGTATTTTTGGGGTATTCGTCGGATAGAAAAAGCGTTATGAGATGATTTCTATTTTTTTTATTTCAGGTGTAGAAGAAGCATTTCAGTATATGTTACAACGGTTGGGCTCTGGAGCATAGAGTCACGACCCCAGAGTTCGGGTCTAAGGCCTGGTCACCGTATCTAAGGGTCGTGGTGTTTTGCTGGAGCATCGTGTTAGGGGGGAGTGGTTGGGGGGTCGTACTGTCGTACTCGATGGTCGTACCGTTGTGCTGGAGGAGTAGGTCCACACAGATCTTGCAACGTTATCCTTCACAGCCTTCCCCACCACCCGCCGTTTATGATCCCACCCTCGCCAAACAAAATAAACTATTTTAAATTCCCTTAACTCTTTCTTTCTCTCTGGCCGCACTCCGACCGTGCGTGGCTTATGTAGATTTCTGGCACAATGGAGTTGGCGGGACAATGGTCGGTGGATATGGCGCCCGCCTAGACAGCTTTTACTGCGTCCCGTTGTGTCTTGTGGCTTACCAGCGCTCACCCGCTCGGGGTTAGATGGTGCCACCCGAAACCCGTCGCTAAAGCTCACTTTCCCGTACGAATAACATTGTTTCCTGGGTCCTACAGCAGGATTCATTTTGCATCCGTGTTCCCTAGGCAGTTCGGAGTTGACAAGTGACGATCGGGTTGCGAAAATGACCCTTTGGTTTCTCTTAGCAAATTGTCTCGAGTGTTCGGTGTAGGGATGCTGGTTTCCCTTACCCCACGAAACGTAATTTGCCCTCCATTGATCCCTCCACGACGGGCGAAGTGTTATACTGACAAAGCCGTCTTCCGTCCGGTCGAAATTTTGCCCATTCTCAACCTTGGCAGCTTCTGTGCACTTGATTTAGGGTTGAACATAAACCGCCAACCGGTTTTCCAGTCCTTATGGAATTAACATTATACTGGTATATATCAAGTAATCAACTGGCAGGATCACCCGACTACAAACTTTTTTGAAATCAAGAATAAAGAAAAGTGCTTTTATTTCCTTTTTTCATTTTAAAGGTAAGCACTTAGTTCCCATGTTCTGTTGGTAGACGTTGGCGTTGGGGTGACGAAGCTAATTGTTCGTTATTGTGGCTGCGGCTGCGGCGCGTCAAGAGAATGTCGGCCAATTGTCGATCGCTCATGCATTTCCAATTTCCAGGAAAGGAATGGTCCTCTTCCAGACCATCTTCTCTTAAGAGTGACCGAGCTACATGCATCCAAAAATTGATTAAAAGTTTTAGATGATTTTTCCATATATCGGTTGTATTAATATATTGAAGTCACGGATTCACGATAAGTAGATTTTTGGCGAAATCACTCTTATTGGAATCAGTGACCTCGCATTGCATTAGCTAACTTGTGTAAACCTATTAGTTAATACTGGTAATGTAGCAAAGCCTAGCTAAGTGAGCGTGGCATAACTTATCCTAGCATAGCCTATCCTAGCATAGCCTATCGTAGCCTGAGTGGTCCTCTAAAAGGGTTATTTTTTTAGGCCCGTGTGGACCTAACGCGGCGTAAAACAATAAGTGAAAGGGTAGACACTACTGAGAACCTCGCCTTCATTTCATCCTTGGTCCTCTCCTGTTGGTTCACACACACATACACAGAGATCACTGTTCTTTGTGTTTTTGTTCAGCCTTAACTTTGGACACGTATAATTACGGGCTCTGGTTAAAAGACGAATGTGTTTGTGTCAGCGTAGCACCTGTATGTATGCCATGGGAAGGACGCTGCGGCATCCCATCCACTGAACGCAGTGGTTGGTTTCATTAAAACTTACCAACGTTTATTCTCACAGCGTGTTTTGCGTGGTTTAAAGTGGGGGGTGGGTTGAGCTGTCATGCTGAATAAACAACAGACTTTTTCCCTGCCCCGTTACACGTTCCAGCCTGACAGTTACTACACATTCTATTGTTTCATTATATTAGAATATTTCATCGCGGTGTCAGGGTTGGGCAAGGCGTCCCGGACTGCTGACATTCGCGGGAAAGTCTCTGGTTACGCCATGTTGGCGGCTCCACTTGTAAAATACTCACGCATGAAAAGTGCAGCGAATATAGTAATAGAAATAAATCTTTTCTCGAGTAGGTTGATTCTTCTCGTCAGTTTCCAAGCATTTGTTGGACATCCGGCCTTTAGAAAGTTTCGCTGCGCTTTGTGACATTCACTTTTGTAGTTTGTAATTTATTAGTGAAATACTTTACAGTACGTATTGTTGATAGTGATTGGTGCAGGAGGAAGGATTTTGGTGTAGGTGTATACAACTGGCGTAAATATAATCGTGAAGTACATTTTAGAAATTTACAGTTAACAGACTGTTACGTAATATTGAAAAATTAGCTTGAAAAAGGAGACTTGCATAAATACATTTAATAAAATGAATGACCCACGTCATATATTAGGACATGATACCTAACGGTCGTACTGCAGTGCTCAAGAAAATTTTATCTTAGTCTATTTACATTTTCTTCGTTAGTTCTTTGGTCCAGTAGTTTTGTCTTTGAGGACATTTATAAATTTTTTCTAGATCATGTAATTTTCGTAATCTTTACGAATATTTGGAGAAGACATTTGGAATATTTGATTGAGAATTTGCGGACGGATTGTGGGTTTTGACTTTATTTTAATGTTGTAGTAATAGTGATATTTAGAATGCTCGGGTGACCTCCGTGACCTTTCGGGGTCATTGCAGGGCGTGAGGTGACATGTATTTTCTCACTTAGTAATCATATCTGAAAACATGAGAAATGAATTGAAACGAGTATGTTCAGAGGTTGGTGAAGTGAAATACATAGCAGACAAATGAGGAATTGAAAATAGGAATCTTTATTAACCATAAACGAGGAGGGAAAGGGTTAAGGCTTCCAAAATAAACTAGAATGGGGAAAAAAATAACCTATACCTAACATGTGGTAGAGGAGTGGGGGTGGGAGGGGAATGATACTGCACAAAAAATAGGGTGTTAAGGGTGACAGGGTATGGTGGTGTGGGTGCCATGTGGGGGTGAGAATGGGGACCGATGTATGGTAGTGATGGTGGGCTCAGAGCATGTTGGTAGGTGGTGTCCAAGCTGGTACATATGATGACTAGATTCTTATAAATGTTGGGCAGGGTTATGGTGATTGGAGGGTGCTATGGTGCCGTGTATGGTGGCTGGAGGGTGCATGGTGCTGTGTATGGTGGCTGGAGGGCGCTGTGGTGCCGTGTATGGTGGCTGGAGGGTGTATTTCCTCTAATATCTTCCTTCCCTCCTTCTCATAACCTTTACTCTACCCATTTCTCATAACACTTCTTTTTCCTTCCCTCTCAGGACCGTTTTTCTTACTCCTTATTATCTTTCTCCCTTCCCTCTAACTTACCTTTCTGTCCCTCCTCGTAGCCTTTTCTTTCCATGCCATATCCCTCTCCTCACCACACTTAGTCCTCTTTCGTCTCTCGCCCTCTCCCTTCCCGTTACCACCTGTTTCCTAAGATCCCCTTATCTCCCTTGAAGGAGCATATCTTGCCACCCTTCCCTTCCCAATTTCCCCTGAGCCGTCTGAAAGGGGTCTGCTTTTGCATTGTGTTTCAGGGAACACGGGCGACAGTTGCCACACGGACCATTTAGGATGTACGGGAATTTTGCACTGACCACTCAGACTAACAAGAGACCAAAGAAAACGAAAGGTCAGGTCAGAGGTCAAGTCATCATTACCCAAGGGTCGTTCTGACGTGCCCAAGGGTCGTACCGTCATTCTTAATAAAGGATTATTTTTTCGTCAGATATTATTTACTGTTTAACCACTGAAGTATGTTATAGATATATAAGAACGAAGTGAAAATAAGATGAAATAAAAGTCAGTAAAGTTAATAGGATTAAAAAAATAATTGTGAAAAGAAGCATTACCTTAGGGGGCAGCCTTAATGAAAGAGACTAATATTGCATATTATCTTTCACGCGTCTGGCATGGCTGTATTGAGAAACACGTAAATTGATGCAAACAGGGGCCACGTATGCAGTGAGAATTTAATGGCTAGTTATATCTTAACTGGTGGTTATAACTAGATGTTGAATGCCTTAATGACCCAAGCAGCTGATAGGCATGAATACCAATTAACCAAGTTGTAAACATCCTGTTTTTTTTCTCTACATGAGTACGAAAGAATTGAACTTCTAAGCCTAACTCCTTAATGTAATGTTCCGTGATGTTGTTCACACCTCTGGTAACTGCTTCATTTATTGATAAAAAAATCGGACAAAAACTTCTAGCCTTACACTTCTTTATGTTCCGTGACTTCTTTACCGGCGCGGCCTCGCCTCTTGTAACAAGAACACATCCATTATTTTGCCGCTACTTATGCCAGACTTTGCCGCAGTTGATTCCACACCAAGTGGCTCCGCCTGTGGTCTATTTTCCTCCTGTCACTGGTAATTATATTTCTCTGTATCTTTCAATGGCGACTTCTCCACTCTCATTTCCTGGGTCATTCATCAGGCGGTAAGTCGTCCCTCCCTTGTCTGTAACTCCCGGCAATGTGGCGGCAACTGTAGGGCGGCGGTCGTGGGTCGCTGCATCTGTCTGCTCCCGGCTCGACTTCCAACAAGACGTCCATACCACACCCAGGCGGTGCCGGGTAAGGGACAGTGGCCTAATGGGAAGGGCTAGGGCTACTTGGGCATACTTTAGGGGACTGAAGAGGATATGGACTATTGGGGAAGGGCTTGGGCTCTCGTCAGAGTATTTGACAATGAGCTCGAAGACGTTTTACACCTGAAGCCACCGTTGTCTCGTAACCATTAGGATGACCTCTGACCCTCTTTTTCGCAGCTGTTTGACCTTAATTTAGACGTGCTTAGTAATAATTAATCTCAAAACCTTGTCATTTCCCCTGGGCCCGGTTGGCTGGCCCTAAAGAGTCGGCAAGTATCGTATCACCAGCGTGTTTCTGTCTCTGGAGGACTTTGTCTTGTTTGTAGCAAAGTTATGTAAGGCTCATGTACCGTGATTTGTGGTCCCTGGCCTTTGTCTGCGGCCCTTTGCCTTCGTCATTGGTTTCGTCTATAGTGCCTGGTCTCCACTAGAGGTACTTGGGCTCTGCCAGTGGTTTCTGGCTTTCGTCAGTGGTCCTTGTACTTCTCAAGTGGTTCCAAGCCCCCATCACTGGTTCCTGGTTTCCACCAGTGGTACCTAGTCCCCATCGGTGGACTTCAGCCCCAATTAATGTCCTTGGCCACCGCCAGTTGTCCCTGCCTGTTAGTGGTACGCGGCTTCCACCAGTGGCCTTTGGCCCCCACTAGTGGCCCCTGTCTTCAACCAGTGGCCCCTGGCTTCCACCAGTGGCATTTGGTTTCCGGCAGTGGTCTCTGGCCTCCACCAGAGGTCTCGCGCCCGCCAGTGGTCTCTGATGGACATCGTATCGTCTAAATGATTACAAAAGATTATCTGCCTAATTTCCTTATTCTGTTTCTAACCCTGTTCTCTTTTCACTCAAAAAGGGGTTCTGGGGGATATTAAACTAAGACCCCCTACCCAAGGCCCTGCAGTTTTGGCTCCAAGGCTTCGCTCCACTCATTTACAGGGGCAGTGTGGACTCTTTTGAAGCGATGGCTTTGACGAGAATGTAACTATTTTGTCAAGAGACGATGATTGTCTCGCCAAAGATGACGTTTGCATTCGCGTTGAAACCTCGAGCAGGCGGAGTCTGGCAACACCTGGAGAGAGAAAGAGACTTATACACATCTGTTCAAATTCAGTCCAAAAAAGAGTTTAAGAAAAATGACTTGTCCGGGCAATGTTTGGTTATGACTGGCCCGTTGATGGTGGGAGGTTGTGGTGGTAATTATTTTACCAGTACATTCAAAAGAAAGCTGTAAATACTGGCTGTCGGTGCAGTGTTTTTATTTACATTTTCTCGATTCGTGTTTGTAATGTGATCGTGATGGCTAGCCGGGGCAGCGAGTCAGGAATTCTGTTGTCCTGCCCTGTGAGTAAATTACCTGTTGCTGTTTTTGTTGTAGTTATAAATATTTACACCCTACCCCCCACCTTGTCGACAAAGGGCAGAGCCAGTAAATCCCTCAGTAAATGGGAATGGGAGAGAAAAACGAATTAAAAAAGAGATCCCTATTTTTTTAACTCACTCCGAGCGGAACCTTCACAGAATGACACCAAACACTCAGCTCATTTTTTTTAATGCATTTCATAATGTCGCCCCCGCGCTGGTGTTCCGTTCTTTTGATACTTTCACTCTGTTCCTTTGGATTGGAAAATAGTTATACTATTGTACTTTCGTATGAAGTGGGCGAGAGTAGTTAGAAAGTTGTGAAAGAAATGAAAGGATTTAGAAATTCGGGTGGTGGAGTGGGTAGGGGTTGGGGGTGTCTGTGGGCCTACCTGGGTTGGGAGGGGCGGCCCAGAGTGGGTTCACTTGTTATGTTTCCGGGGTGGGTGTCACGTCTACGACCTCAGGGACCCGTGCACGACGTGGGAGACCTGTGTGCGACCTGGGGAGCTTGTGTATGACATGGGCGTGCACGACCTGGGAGATGTATGCAGTGCCTGTAGAACTTGTGTTCAACCTAGGGAAGGGGGGTAAATGAGTACGAGCCGGGGACTTGCACACGAACTGGGGATAATTGTACAGCTGGGGTGACTTGTGTACGACCAAGGGGCTTATTTTCTACCTGGCGGACTTGTACACGACTGGGTAACCTCTGTGAGACTTAGAGGACTTAATACACGTTTGGGGGCACCTTTACATGACCCGTGAAGAGACATGGACGACTTGGAAATACCACTAACGACTAAGTGACGACCACAGCGATCGCCTCGACTCTTAACTCATGGTCACAACTACCACGACCCTTCAGTGACCACCCCGACTATAATGCCCACCAACGACCATTACGACGACCTTTGGACCACCAGTAGTCTCTGCCTCGGACGACCACATCCTGGTAACTAAGAGGGAGCCCAGAGATAAGGGAGAAATATTAGGTGATGAGAGAGTGAGGGAGATTGGGTGGGGATTAACAAGAAGGATTAGAGGAGGCCCCAGGTAGGGGTGGGAGGGGAAGAAGGATTAGTGGAGAGGGGAGAAAGATGGAATGAGAGAGATGGAGGACAATGATGGAGGGAAAAGGGTCGGGAGCTAATATAAAAGTAGTGGGAGGGAAGTGGAGTTCTATTCTGTTCTTGCCTCTCTCTCTCTCTCTCTCTCTCTCTCTCTCTCTCTCTCTCTCTCTCTCTCTCTCTCTCTCTCTCTC
>JAYMFT010400873.1:0-12545 GCA_038088735.1 Panulirus argus | reverse complement strand
AGCACTATTAGCAGTAACTAATCCTACTGTTATTTTCTTTCTAAACTTAATCTTTGATTTATAAAAAGAAATTGAAGTGGTTTCTATCAACAGGAACAACATTTGTTCTGCACAGGATTGAGATAAGCTTTATCAAAGAACAAGACACCAACCGCCTACTTTATTTCCCCTATCAATGTTAAATATGGTGTACTCAGAAAGAGTTTATCTTTTATATCGTATGGTAGACATAGCCTGACGTTGACAGCCTTCGTAAATAACCCTTGTAGCTGAGAGACCTAACACCCAAACAACCAACCAGTAATTGGAGAGACGGGGGATGGAGATGGGGGTAAAATCCGTCAGATTTGCATTAAAGTGAACAGGAGTCTCCGTTTCATTGCCAAGATCTAATGTTCGAACTGAGCGAAATCTCGCATTTATGTGTGTGTGTTGTCTGTAACGCTTCTGTAGGTGTTGATTATGGGAACATGGGATAACGCCTATATTGTAAGACCTCGTTTGCTCAAGAAAAAAGAAATTATTCTGCACGATAAATCTGGACGGTCCTTTTCTTACAGGGAAGGAATGCAGATGATTGGGAGAGATATCAGAGAAAGCTGCAGGAGGTCAAGAAGAAGGTACAAGGGTTCAAAAAGAGGGCAAATGAGAGTTAGAGAGAGCGAGTATCAGTAGATCTTAGAGAGAATGAGATTTTTTGGAAAGAGGCAAATAGTGTGTTATAAACAAGAGAAGAAATGGAACATCATTGAACAGGGCAAATGGGAAAGTGGTAACAGGTGATGATGAGGTGAAAAGGACATGGAGTGAGTATTTTGAAGGACTACTGAATGTGTTTGATGACAGAGTAGCAGATTCAGGGTATTTGGGTCAGGGTTGTATGTAAAGTGAGTCATGGAGAGTGGTTTTGTGGCTTGCAAAAGATAAACTGTGGCAAGGCGGCTGGAGTGGATGGTGTTGCAGTTGAATTTCTTAAGAAAAAGGGTGATTGTACTCTTAACTGTTTAGTCAGGATTTTCATTATGTATTTGGATTATGATGAGGTGCCTGAGCACTGGCGGAAAGTGTGTACAGGGCCACTGTATAAAGGCAAGGGGAGTAAAGGTTAGTGTTCAAACTACTTAGGCATGAGATTGCTGAATGTGCCTGATAAGCTGTATGGGAGAGTAGTAATTGAAAGGGGTGAAGGTATGTATACAGCATCAGATTGGGGAGGAACAGTCATGTTTCAGAATTGGTAGAGAATGTGTGGATCAGGTGTCTGCTTTAAAGAAAGAGTGTGAGAATTATTTAAGAGAAACAGAAGGATTTGAATGTGGCATTCATGGATATGGAGAAGGCATATGACTGGGATGAAATATATGTCTTATGGATGCATGCATGAGGTGGGGGGAAACTTTTAGAAGCTGTGAGAAATTTCTATCAAAGGTGTAAGGCATGTGTACGAGAGGGAAGACAGGAGAATGAGTGGTTCCAAGTGAAGCTCAGTCAGCGGCAAGGGATGTGTAATGTCTCCATGAGTGTTTAGTTAGTTTATGGATAGAGTGGTGAGGAAGGAAAATGCAAGACTTATATATAGAGAAGGGAGAGAATGCAGTCTGTAAGTGATGATGGGGTTTGGAAGGTGAGTCAGTTGTTGTATGCTGATGATACAGCACTGGTGAAAGATTCGAGTGAGAAACTGCAGAAGTTGGTGACTGAGTTTGGAAGTGTCTGAAAGGGTGACTAGCGGTTAGATATGAAAAAAATACATCGATATCTGGTTTAGCAAGGTTAAGTGTCAGGCTACCAAGGATGTGAGTTTGAATGGAGAAAAATTGGAGAAAGTGAAGTGTTTAGGATACCTGGGAATAGACATGGCGTCAAGTGGAACCATGAAAGCGGAAGTGAGTCATAGGGTGGGCTGGGGGGGGGGCGAAGGTTCTGGGAGTACTGAAGAATGTGTGAAAAGAAAGGTCGTTACCTGGTAGAGAAAAAATTGGTATGTTTGAAGGTAAAGTAGTTCCAATAACGTTAAATGAATGCGAAGTATGGGCTATTGATGAGGATGTACGGAGGAAGGTGGAAGTGTTGGGTATGAAATGTTTGAGAACAATATGCGGTGTGAGGTGGTTTGATCGATCATGTAATAAAGTGCAAGAAAAAGCTTTGGTAATAAAAAATGTTTTGTGGAGAAAGCTGAAGATGGTGTGCAGAAATGGTTCGGACATATGAAGAAAATGAGTGATGAGAAGTTAACAAAGAGGATATACGTGTCAGACGCAGAGTTAAAAAGGAGAAGAGGTAGACGCAGCTGGAAATGGAAGAATGGAGTGAAAAAGATTTTAAGCGATCGGGGCATGAACATGCAGGAAAGTGAAAGGCGTGCACGGGATACAGTAAATTGGAACGATGTGGTATACAGGTTGTCGACGTGCTGTTAATGGAATGAACCATGGCTTGTGAAGCGTTTGGGGTAAACCACGGAAAGGTGTGTGGAGCCTGGATGTGGATAGGGAGCTATGGTCTCGGTGCACTAAACATGATAGCGAGAGAATGGATATGTGCCAATACGGCCTCTCTTCTTCTGTTCCTGGCGCTACCACCCCAACGCGGAAAACAGTGATAAGGTATGGAAATGATTTTTCAACCGCCTTTGGTAACATTTCCTACTTACTAAACGTTCATTCTGATAAAAAGATACATGGTAGGCAAGGTATTATGGTGCCGAGTACGAGAGTCATAAAGATACCCACATCAAGAATTCCTTTTGGATATATAGTCGCCACGTACCCAATTACGACATAATGCTAAAGACATGCATCTGTCATTTTGGAAGATCAGGCAAGTTCTGTCATCACAGAAGTAATGAAGTGGCAGTAAATACTCGTTTTTAAACGTCCCGACAATGAAAGTCCCTGAAGTATTCCTGTATCCCCGCTGAGCGTATACACGTAAACAGTTGTTCGAAGGAGGAACATAAGAAGGAAAAGTTATGAGGAAAAAGTTTTTCATCTAATTGGTCAACCTCCTGCCCAGGAGAGCAGCCGTAAGGTATCATGAAGATCCATTAACTCATCTATACATCTTTTTATAGCCAAACTAAAACCGTAAGTTCCTTTTAGAATTTCAAGGCCCAAGTTTCTCCTCTTATTTCTTTTAGCGCCGTAATGGCCAGTCATTACTTAGCCGGGGGAAAAATGGTCTTTATTACAACTACAGCGGATAAAGGAAAACCTCGTTTTCAACATTTTTACCCCTTTTTACGACAACTTATCCATAACGAATGCTCGGGGATTTACGAACGGATCGAGGATTAGCCAGATTGGTGAGAGAGAGAGAGAGAGAGAGAGAGAGAGAGAGAGAGAGAGAGAGAGAGAGAGGTTCCTTATCCCGTTAATAGTGCTAAAAAACGAGGTCTTTTCCAAATGAAAAAGAAAGGTTAGCGTGTAGCGCACACTGCAGAAAAATTATAGACTTAACGAAGAGCGAGTCGCGACAGTTACGTGCCGTCAAGTGCTGTGTGTGGAAAGGGGACACTGTATGTTTGTAGACTAAATGTCAGCAGCCCACGTGTGAACGAGGCAAAGAGTAACCATGGCCAAAGGAGTGAGAGTTAACGGCCACTGAAGTGCTGAATGACTGCTCAGCCGTCATTATCCTTCTCGACAGCCAAGCGGGCAAGTACCGGTAATAGGGAGAGAGAGAGAGAGAGAGAGAGAGAGAGAGAGAGAGAGAGAGAGAGAGAGAGAATACTCACCTACGAGTACCTACGACGGAATTCGGCACGAGGGAGCGCCAACCACGCATGCCGCTTCTTACACAGAAATGTTATTCTTTTTGGAAAGAGCCACTCACATTGCGTGCTCTTCAGTCTTGGATTCATCTGGGACCGTTTTTATCCATTAGGCCAGTTTTCTTTTAAGGGTCTCGGTAGTCACTCCTTGTTAATCTTTTTTCTTTTCGTTATTTCGTTAAGGACGACATTGAAGAGTCGTTCCATTTTTCTTGCTGGTTTATCGAAATTTCTTTAGTTTTATGTCTGTGCGATACATTCCATGAAATTCTTACGGATTCGCTGAGCCTGTGTCTTCCATACGGTCAAGATTTTAGACCCCGTGTATTTTCTTTTATTTCCTCAGATTGTTGCCATGCATGAATTATCATACATCTTTTCTCTTGACTGTAAAGTTCGAGTTCTTCCAATTTTTCATGGCTACTCATTTCATTACTTACAGCTTATTTACATGATGATAACAACATTCCGAATCTAATGCTTCCGTATATATATAACAAATATATTCTTTTTCTTAAACTCTCTTCACTCATTCTTTCTATATGTCCAAGCGCTTTCAGCACACCCTCTTCAGCTCTCTCAAACAAACTCTTCTTATTATCTCACCTCTCTCTTACCCTATCATTGATTAATACTCATCCATAACCCATGCCTCACATCCACACAACGTTGTTGGAAGTACTATTCCTTTAAACATATCCATTTTACGTCCCCCTCATCACTAACTGTTAACCACTTCCCCATTCACTAGCTTCAACATTGTTCCCATTTGTTCTCTAGTTTTCCTCACATCATCAACTTCCTTCCAAAACATTTTATTATCCTCCCTAAAGTTTGTTGATATTTACTGATCCCAACACTGTTTTCCTCTCCTTTTCAGCTCGTACACCTTCCTCTTGACCTCCTGCCGCTTTCTCTTGTATGGCAATCAGGCGCGCTCCTTTCCTGTCAATAATGCCCAAACATCTCTCTTTTTTTTTCTTTCACTAGCAGCATGGGCTCGTCATACCTTTTTTAGTACCCTTTCTCACGTGCCCACCTTCCGCTTTCCGCATACAACACACTTCCCTTGCACATGCCAGCACTGCTTTCTTAAACACCTCTAATTCTACAACCACTCACCTAGATTCATTTACTCTCATCTTGTCCCATTTTACATTCAATCTCTCCTGGTATGTCTTCACACAAGCCTATATTGCAAGCTCCCTTACTTTCACCACACTCTTTTCATCCACATGATTTCCTCCCTTCCGAAAGCCGCCACAAATCTTCACCCTCCTCCACCATGGAATGATCAAACATCCCACCAGCTGATTCTCTCTGCAAACTCACATCCAAGAATCTCATTTTTGCACGCCTGTTGATCAGTACTTGATACAATAAAGCCCGGCTACCATATTTCATTCTCCAAGAATCCTTATGCATATAAATTTTTTTCAACCAATCTTTTTTTAACACAACTCCAGAAGCTTTTCGCCATATCCACCGACATTGCTCAGTACCCCTTACCATTATACCCTCAACTACCACATTACTCACCTTGACATTCAAATCACCCACCGCTATTACCCGACCTCTCGAATCAAAACTAGCGACACACTCAGCAGTTCCCAAAACACTTGCCTCTCTTGGTCATTAGGAATCGGTTGATATATTTGTATTTCTTCTGTGGACTTTCTTTGACGCTGGTATACCAAAGGGCTGTGCAGTTCTACAGGCATTATGATTTATTTTCAAATACTGATAACAGTCAACATTACATGATATTCCGCAGGATATAGTGACGCGTAGTATAATTCCGGATGCTGGCGCTACCTGTATGAACCTCCAAGTTTAATTAGTAAAACAGACGACTTCACCCGCAACAATAAATTACACTGAGTCTAAACTGGATTCGGAACCGTCCATAGTACACGGAGCCAGTATCCACAGCGTATTCTTTTTTTTTTTCACTTACATTTCACGGACGAGCCAGTGGAATTCCTGATGTCCCAAAAAAGAGGCTTTTTCCCTCTGCCTATGGCGAAACATGGCGTGGAAGAAATGGATTCTGTTAGCGACCGAAGCGTAAGGAGGAAACCATCCATCACAACGAGGATGTCAAACTTTTTACCAACTCCTTCCACGACGATCACTCTGGACAGCGTCTTCTACGCAGAGAATGTATCCAACATACAGGGCTCACCGTTTTCCTCAGCGTTCCAGCTCCTCTCTTTCCTCAGCACTACAGCTTGACAAGTCATCCTGGTAACTCTCACGGAGCCGATCCTGTCAAGGTATTGTTCACATCTTCATTTCATTAAATTCGTCAGAATCGTTAATTCATCTTGATGTACATTCTGAAAATTCTTTAAAACTACGATCGATCACGGAACAAGTAAAGATCTGTTGTTGTGCTGGTGGTTTGAGTTGAGTCCAAGATGTCTATTGGTACACACACACACACACACATGCGCACACGAGGTGTAGTGGTTACCGTTACTGAACATGAATCAACACGGGTCCGCCCGGGGTCGAACTAGCATGGGTTCGAATCCTGAGAATGAAAATAAGCTCACAGCCAATCCCAGCTATTCATCCTCTTCTCGGAACTGGTCGATATATGGGTACCTGGCTTAGACTGGTGTGTATGTGTGTGTGTGTGTGTGTGTGTGTGTGTGTGTGTATGTGCATAAGCTGGAGGGAAAAACCTTTACATATATACAAAGTTAAGAGACAGGGCAACGCAAATGTAAAACTCTCCCCCGTAACACCCAAATAGTAATCACACACGCACACACACGCGTATACAAGAAAATATATACAAGCCATGTATCTCAAGGGACGCTGTCTTTGATTTTCCGAAGAAATATGTTGTAAAATATCGGACAAAGGAATCCTTTTTATGAGAAGTGAGGCGTACCTCTCGCTCGTGCGTGTCGACAGACCGTGAAATTAGGAGCCGAACATCAATGGAGAGAGTGAGGGAAAATGCATCGCTCTGGGCAAGCAGTGATACTTGATCATGGCCGTTCGCCTATGGTATGCGAACGCATGAAGTGGTATCATCAGGGCATTACAGATGCTCGTACGAGCCTCTTCAACTGCCCCCACACGAAATATCCACAGAAATGAATGCAAGTTAGATAAAGGAAATCAGTGTGAGGCAAGGAACCACCATGAGACTTAAGAACCTCCGGGCTACCTAATGTCTCATCCCTTCGTCTCCACAACTCAGAGGTAAGGGTGAAGCACTCAAGGGACAGAGCAGCATCAAAGCTGACTCCCTCCCTGAGAATTTCCTCACGCGAGACGCGAGGAAATTGAGAGTGCTGCTCCTTACCATTCAGTCTGTCGTCGAGAGTCTAATCCCCTGAGTGCATCCCTATCTATCAAAGTCACACATCGCCTGATAGGCCGGTAAAGTGCCTTAGATAATCTGCGAGAAGTGGCAGCTCCAAGATTCACGGAGTCGATGACAGGTTGTGTCCTTATACGGCCAGACCGTGGAACTCATTACTGCCTTGTTTTCCCGACTACTTTAGCCTGTCGTCATTTAAGAAATAGTTCAGTCGTCACTTGAACAATGGGTAACCACCTTGTTTCCCAAGAAGCCTGGCCTGGACGTGGACACGAGGCCCAAAGAAAAAAATAAGTAAGCCACTAATTGACCGTTAGCATATACTTTTTTTGTTTCATACGTGTCCGTTATTTCCCTCGTGAGCGAAGCAGTGTCCAGAACAGATAACTGAGCCCTAAAGATCCATATCTGGTTCTTTCCTCTGTTCCTTCTTTTGGAAAGTAAATACAACAGGGAAACATTTGCAGCCCTCCGCTCCTGCCCCCTCTTAGTCGCCTTCTACGACAAGCAGGAGATGCGTGGACAGTCCAAACGACAGCACATTTATACATGTGACGGTAAAAATGAAAAAGAAATAAAACTAAGATATGCGTATTGTTTGTTCACAAACAGAAAAAGGTAATTGCTGGAACGACTCACTTAATATGCCAAATATACGGATTAAAGACATGGGAAGAAAAATAAGGAACATTCAAACGCCTGGAAAATGTATTTGTGGCTTCAAGGAACATTTCACCTTTACACTGCAAACCACAATACATTTTAGACCTACTATGCTGATACAGTCATATCATTTAGCTTCTGTTTTTTATACAAATTTGTCTTGAAGGGTTTATTCACAATCTGTTTTTGAATTCACTTCCGAACCAGGAAGCGATTAGGAGACATACTGTAAAAATCCATCAAATTGAAGGTGAAGAAATATATAGATGTACATATGCAAAGAATACCGCCATGACGAGGGCATGCTGAGGACAGCAGGGAGCAAGTTTACTTGGATCAACTGAGTCTTCTGAAGTTCGAGGGTCACGTCCCACAACAGTACTGCTCACGTGACGTGTAAGACAACCAATGTTACTCCTGGAGTCCGGTTGGTTTCCATATATATAATTTTTAAATAGAATGAACATATATTAACTGACTGGTTAATGAAACTGGTATCTAAACCATTTGCAACTAAAAGTTATACGTTTTAATCATTTAAGTTTGTTAAAAGAGCTTGATGCACTATTTACAGAATATCAGGTAAATAGCAAAAACTTAAAAAAAATTGATCTTTACGCTCAACAATGACATTTGTTTTAGATACTATATACAGTTTTCACAATCTTCCGTTACAAGAAACGTCTCAGCGAGGAGGTATGTCAAGAAACGCTTTAGAAAATAATGCTGCTTCTTGCTGCATACTGGCCTTATACATATTTGAGTATCTTTAATAGACTCATTCTGTGGTGGGCACTGTACCTTCGGAATTTTTGTGTTAGATTAATTTTACTGAGAGAACTGCTGGTAATCAGCTCTTGTCCACCACCGCAGAGGAAGACTCTAATCAGATTTGAATCATTCGTGCAAAAAAACTTTGGCGCACAACGCTCTCCAGTATGCCACATCAGTACACTACGGCAGTGTTCCATCCTGCCCTGGACGTATGATGCTGTGCTACGCTTATGTATCAGTGTGCAGATGAAATAAAATGTCACACTAGGAATGTCGACTGACTCAGCCTGAGTCACACAGGCAATCAGCAGATGTTCGACTGCCGTCAGCGTCTGACGCTAACGACACTTGACGGAAGGTAAAGGAAAATGAAAATTTAATCGGAACTCTTCCGCGTTCTCGTTCAAGGCTCTCACCAGCTCTTCCCTTTTCGCCAGAGAATTTGCCATGACTCTCGCTTCACATACCTCCATGTCTCGTCTCCACGTTTCGCTAATACTTACATTTGTTACCTCGTTTCCTCACATGAACATGTATATATATATGATCGTGGAGGCCCTAATGAAAGGCAACGTGTGAACACTTCTACATCACATCCCTACCAAGACTCAGACGTGATGCCAGATGGATCACTTGATTATCCCGTTTCATCACGGACCTGAGAACTGTTGGTACCTGAACGCCAATAATCCGGAAGTAATGTTTCGAGCTGCGGTCAGTCTCAGCGTTACCTACACTCGTGCTTATTTCCTGACACTGTTGAAGGGAAGGTGTTGTTGGTTCACTTGTTTTTGTCTGTGAATAAGGGTTCGTGCTGTTTTCGAAAGTTGCATGCACTTATTTTCTATGTTGCATTAATGTCTGAACCATATAAGAAGTCAACAAAACAGCAGAGCTATGTCACGCACTTTGATGAAAAGAATGTTACTAATTACTCTTAAAAAATAAGAAGAATGACAATGATAATGCATCTTGATAAGTATATTTAGATGTTAATGATTTTGCAGCGTACTTAAAACTTTACGAAGATAAACATAGAACTGTTGTTACAAGCCATTACATATCACTCACCTACATATATTTGAAATGCCCATATCTTATAACGTAAAAATTGCGTTCTATTAACTTTGCGTTTACAAAATAGAGTGATTACTCGTAGGCTGTAGTGGTGTTCTCTCATGTATGCATTTTTTTACTCCAAATTATAAATGTCTATAATTATGATTACGAACATTTGTAAATACCATCAGTAACGTTAGCCCCATAACCATCAGAATGTAATCAGAACCCATATGAGTGCAATGAGCATTAAGCAGCAAAAAAAATATTGGTTCATGCAAAAAATTATAGGCTAATATGTAATGGAGTGAAAGTCAGATTTCAAAGCATAATAGGAAGCGAAGGAATGGCTTCAATATCATCGATAACACAAGTATTTTTCTTTTTTTGTAACGGTATATATACTTACTCTCTCTGCTTACCATTATATTTCACTGACAAGACTTGTATTTTCCCCTTGTAAGCAACTGTCCTTTTAATCAAAATGCGTCAACCAGACTCAATTACTTGCATATACGTGTGCGGGTGAGGTGCTCAGTTTAGACTAAGAATTGAAAATATAATTTGCATGACATTACAAAGGTTAGCAAGTCAGATTTATATATCCTGGCATCATTGATAACGTTCATATCGTACATCTCAACTTTGAATGAAGTGGTATTCCGGTTACAAAAATATTTTCATATTTTCTTTTTCTTCAACTCCCATGAATAATGATACAAGTGGGCAGGCCTTTCCATGATACAGGGGATGGGTGAATATGACGCTACATGGCATGGGTAGGTATGGAGTTACAGGATTATGGAAGAGATGTGAATAACGAGGGTACATGTCGTGTCGTGGTCGGCGAGCATGATGTTTGGGGTATGGAATGATGGGTATAGTTAATTTGCTAAGGGGAGATGATTTTTTGGAGGGTTACATAGTCGGGCATAATGGACAATAGGGTATGAGGTACTTTGCAGGAGCAATGAGGAAATGAGGATAATACGTATGTTTAATGAGTAAGGGCCAGAGGTGATTGGCAAGTTCAATTATGGAAACCTAACACCCCGCATACAATTACCTAATACGTCATACTAAGTCCACGCCAATACTAGACCATCTACTGAGAATAAAGGAAACTTTTACCTGTAGTGACCTCTTCTTACCGAGCAATATCCGACATGATGACCTAAAAAGTAGCCTAAACCCCCTAGGTCTAACAACGTGGATCACTTGAAGAATAATAGCCATAAACCGTTCGATGAAGAACCATGACACGGTTGAAACCTGACCAACAGAATAGTTGATAAATGAGTGATCATGGTACTCACCTCCAGCCGTCCGGCAGGTGTGGGGCTGTGGAGGCCATCAGTCACGAGGGACGAGGCTTTCACGAACTTGATCACTTTCAGAAATTTATCTAAGTAATCACACTCCGTTCAAATTCCATAAGTATCTCTAAAGGTCATATTGCAGTCGAGGTAATTATTATCATTACATTCTAATATTTTTACCATACTGGCCACTAAACACTATATATTGCGATAGTTTCACACTTTTGTTTATCAAATCTTTGTACCTATGAAGTTTTCTGTTGTTCAATCTCACTTTACAGAATTTTTCCACAATTTCAAATCATGAACCCATTCACTATTTGGTACATGAGTGACATACGAGTAAAGGCGTAAGTGACGGTGCTCAGCGCTGGAACAGCCACCATTTCCAAGGCACAAATCACTCTAACCTGACCCACACAACAATGAATGTTACACTCAATTTTTGCATCACTCCTTCCTGACCCAGTCATGTGAATTCACAAACACAAATATTTCTTTACATTTCAAAGTATATATTATTGTGTCATATGAAACGTGACTGAATATTAAACGAATATTTGAATACTTGTCACAGTTTCACTATAACTTTCGCCGTTTTTTCCTAACACAGCGGGTACAGGCTGGCGCTAAAACACTATTATATTGCAGTCTACAGCAGCTCGAGTTTGTAATATGATCGCATAACATAAACGTTTTCCTCCTATCTTTTGTCGAGTTTCTCATTACGTATGAAACTAATATACCACACACCAGGTATACTGAGTTGTATTTCTCCAACGTCTTCCTTCCAGTAAGGTCAGGGCAGGACAGATGGTGCTGATCTCTTCCTGGAGAGAGGGCGATGCCTGGTAGCCATGAGTCGTGACCAACAGCTTGACCATGGAAGCAGATGCTTGGCTGGATCTTTGTAGACATCTCAATAACTGATGCCGGGAGTTTCAGTTTTCGTTATCATGAAAAAAGATTTTTAAACTTACAGTAAATGGTACTTATTTTTCTGGTAATTGCTATAGCTGAATTAGGTTTTTTATCCGAAGACGTGAACACCAACTAGAGTAGACGGGGCATCACAGCCAGTATATCGGCGCGGCAGGAACCTGAAGCGCTGGGGTCAATGTGACAATGATGACATCCGGTGCGCCAGTCCTGCAGGACCCTAAACGCTGTGTCAGCTTACATCTTTCTGTCCACGAAGCGCAGGCCTCTGACATAACCTGAAATAGGATAAAAAAAAAAAAAATGAGGAAACTTAGGTAACAGTGTTAGGCATATATGCCCATCCCAAACAACTTATAACTGGACAACAGAAGACCAAACCTTCCCTTCACTCACCCTCCAGCCACCGTGATGACCTCCATATACCGTAAAGGATTAGAATCAGACAGTTGTTCACCTGAAGAAGTGACGAGGTTCACGAAATATTCCACTACAATTGTTGCCCGTTCAATGTAAAGAACTTTTGAAAATGTAATGAACTCGGGAGAGGTGATTTTTGGTCTCCCACAAGTTAGTAAAGCAAACATCTAGACTGTCTAATTCTAGGTATCCTCGTAACGTTGATAAGGGAATAATGCACACATACATATATATATACACAAAGACATGGGTACCT
>JAYMFT010400862.1:0-18933 GCA_038088735.1 Panulirus argus | reverse complement strand
TATATATATATATATATATATATATATATATATATATATATATATATATATATATACTAACAGTTTACAGTAGTTTTATAACACCAAAATTCATAGGCATATAGGATGTAATGTAGGGACTGTGTACAGTCAAATCTCAAAAATAGATGAACATCAAATGACCTTTCCCATAGGTCGATGGCCGTTCAACTCAGCCAACAAACAAGCAGACACTGGCAGTTGACAGGCCGAAAGCCTAACCAGCCGACCAATCAACCAATCTATCGAAAAAGTAAATAAAGTAATTTGTTACCAGGCAACTCCTTAAGTAAATACAGTTCCAATTAGCCAGGTCTGGAGACGTCATATGGCCCCATGCGTGGGAACAGGGACGCGAGGCCAGTCCCTTAGGTGACCGGGCTCCACTGATAATACAACGATGTAGTCGGTGCAGCGGCTGGAGGCTGCGAAAAGGTTCGCTCACAACCGCGTTTACTGACATTTGATTAACTTCATTTGTGATCTCCATATTACTGTTGATGTACTGCGTTACGGTGTTTTTTATATTAATTTTTTTTCACTTTCAGCGTTCTCAGTAGTTATCTGATGGGGTTTAATTCGTTCGTTTATTTTATTTCATTCCAAGGTGGCGTCCTTACCTTTCGTTTCAGCGTTAGGGCCTGTCTTGTTCCTCAGGTTAATATTGCTGTGATGGTGATTTTGTTTTCATTCGCCCAAATTAGTTTCGTTAACAGTATTCCATCCCTTACTTTCTTTTTTTAGTTTTCGTTTCTAAGTTCGTTTTGTGCACTGTTAATTTCCAGCATGATTTTCCCTAAATTGGTGATCATGCAGGACGGTTCTTATTTTCTTCTTTACGAAACCTCTGCCGAGAAAATGGAACATCATGAAATGATTCCATCTTACTCTCTGAAATTTATGTTGAAAATCACATTGCGTAATCCTCTTTGATTTGATTATCGGTGTAGAAAGTTATATAACTGAGTGCTCGCCGATAGCCTATTTCCCACGGAAACTTAAACTCCAAAAATATACTCTCGGTGTTATAAGTATATATATATATATATATATATATATATATATATATATATATATATATATATATATATGATCTGTAGATACGCACCTGGCTGAATATAATGACACATGCGACTTGCTCTATACCCTTTTTACCCAACGATAATGACTTGCTCCCAGCTGGGCGATCCCCAGACAGGAAAGTCCGAGTTTATTGGTACATACCAACTGGTGACTTCTTACAGGTCCGAGTGGACGCTCTCGTGTGATGGGAAAGGTAGTGGTGCGAGGGAAGTGGTAGTGGCACAAGGAAGTGTTGTGAATGAAGTGGTAGTGGCGTGAGGGACGGGGTAGTGGTGTGAGGTTAGAGGTAGTAGTGCAAGGGAAGAGGTGGTGATGGGAGGGTAGAGGTACTGGTGTGAGGAAAGAGGTAGTGGTTTGAGGGTAGTGGTATGAACGTAGAGGTAGTGGTGCGAGAGTAAAGATAATGGTGTGAGTGCAGTGGTGCGTGGGTAGTGTTGCACAGGTAGAGGTAGGGGTGTGCTGTACCCAAGACACCACTGGCCGTTCCCCGTTCGTCGTCACATCCCATGCGGGGCATTCGACATACGGTTGAAGTGACAGGTGCCTTCTGCTCCCGTGATCCCGGTAAACAGTAACATGTGAATATATGTTTATACCTGTTGAACTACAATACACTTGGTTACCTCAGAGGCACGCCGAAGAGCCACTGGTCTTAAGCTGAGGTGACGTGACCCAGGGCCTTGAGTACGCCTCTCCCTGTTGGTCCTCCTGTAAAATGGACTGTGACGTCACATCTGCTCCACCAATCGTTTTCGAGTTATGGTGAAAGGTACTTTGAGTTAGGTTATGGTTGGATAATGGCCATGGTAGGGGTGCAGGGTCGACCAGCCGTGTGTGGTGCGGGCGTCTGCTGGTCATCACTCTGGGCTGGGACCTTAGTTTCAAAAATATGCGCCGTCAGAACAAGCCTAATGAGGTGATTTATTGGCTCGAACTACGCTCATCAACAACGCCCTAATTAACGCTGGCGATCCACCTCAGCTTTAGGCTTTAAGGCTTTGTGACTCAAGATAGATTTTTTCTTGTGACTCTGGATGTATGCTTACGACTTTACATATCCGTCGTCGATGGAAAGTGAAGTAACGTCTTTATTATTGGTGGGTAATTTATGGAAGGAACGGCAGCCCCAGGTGATTAGGGAAATTGGCAAAGAGAGCACTGAGGTGGGCGGTAGCTGTTGGTGGCAATATGGGGTCCGTTCAGTGACGCAGCAATTGAAAACGTCATTATGTGGCCCTGCAACTGCATCTTGGAGCCTGATTTATTGTTCCTTGCCTAATCACTGCCGGCCACTTACACTGACACCACCAAGAGCCACGCGGACCAAGGGTTCCTGATTTTGGAATAGTTTTGTGGACTGTCTCAAGTACTGGTGTGGGAGGTTGGCAGACTCTCTTCATATAGGTCACAGCTATCGAAGGAATGAGACTTGAACGATTCCGTTCTGCCATCTTGTAGTGCAAATGAAAGCACACCCATAGGCAAGGCTTCCCAAGGGGTTTGGTCGTAACTGCAAAACGTGAACCTTTTTTTTTGTGTGTGTGTAACGATCTAGTCGGCGAGGAGACTGATGGAGGCAGATTGCTTGGGTATCGACAGTTGGATTTACTGCCATGAGTATTTTTTGAAGAATTCAAGTGTTTCTATGTCAAATAATCTTATATATCTTTAGTTATAACTATAATTACGAAAATGGACCTTTCTTGTCGGGGAGGGGAGGGGGAGGGTGGTCGCTTGACACCCTTTCTTGGGAATATTTAAAACAACTTCAAGAATTTCATGAGGTGATATTAGTCCTAGGCTAATGCACACTACACTGACTCCTAGAAAGATTTGTATTCTTTAGCCAGAAGGAGATTTGTACGAACATAATTTCAGGTCAAACTTCATGCGCTCTGGGCTGTCCAAAACAGTATTAGCTCCGGTGTGAGGTGGAGCAAATCAATTTGTTCCTCATCAAGATGCACACTGAGACCCGCCTGAGTAAATATCGGTTAATAAGGACAACATGGTGGTATCATGCGACTATGCGCCTTATTTGAACCGTCATTAAACGCTGTTATCCCTCGGCCACAAGTGCTTAGTCAATTATCCTGTGATATGTGCTTATCACAAACAATAAATAACGCTTTCCAGAGGGACTTGAACCTAAGAGGTTTACGCCGGAGGGAGGGAGGGAGGGACTTGCCCTAACATGGCTAGGCTAGGGAGATGTGTTGTGGGAACCTGAGGCCGGGTCCGAGGGGCGCTACCCAACATGGCCAGGGACCTGTGTGGTGAAGGTCTTCTTGTCTTGCACCCTAGATAGAAACTCAAACTTTTCTTGTAAGTGATATGGATTTTGTAAGCGATGGATTTTTTTTTTAGCAATTCGTAAAACAGTACTTTAGTCATTTGTTACATTACTTAAATGGTGTGGGTATGGCGCCCTCGTTGCCTGGTATGGCGCTTCGGAAGCCGCCATCATGTGGAGGCAAGCGTGAAGACCGGGCCGTGTGGATGAAACAGTATCGAATTAATGGTAAGAGGAATTTTTTTAATATAATCCTCTTATAGGTTTTATCCAGGTCACGGGATATTGGTATTAGATGATCGAAATTGCTCATCGGAAGTCGGAATTATTGAGGCACTTTGTGAAACTTTCCTGGTTAAATATTCATTATGCCATCATATATACGTGCTAATCCTGATTATTATAATCTGCAGTAATCTGTTCCAGTGGTGGGATGTTTATGCGTGTGAGCCAATGGGGATCCAGGGTGGTAGGTCAGATGGCGGTACTAATTGGAAGATGCAAGTACCTTGTCCCAGCTGATGGACAGGTTTGTTAAACGACAGGGTGTTGCCGGCCTCTCTCACTGGTCCGGAGCATGTACCAAGTGTTGCTGTAAAACCAATTACTGATATTTTTTTCTTTAACGGAAACTGCGTGATAAGTTGGTACACGAAGGGGAGAAAGGCTCATCCCTCCAGACATATTGTTTGAGAGCTTATGTGACATAGTTATATGGGAGCCGTGTAAACAGATTTTGTGAAGATGCAGTTAATTAATCTTATCAGCAAATATTTTGTTGTATCTTGAGGTTCTTTGTCTTCTATTACAGTTAACTGTATCATTACAGTGTGCAGAAAAAAATATTGCATTTAGAAAAATTTGATATTATTACAGTTGTAAAGTCTAACAGTTTTTCAAATTGAAATTTGGCGCCTTATACACTTTACCATCATCAGTGAATAATGTACAACAATTCTGAAGAAAGCTATTAGTTGTAGATTTTCTTGTAGATATTTATTCACGCAGTGTCCAACTACCACTCAACAGCTGCTTGCTAGACATCTCTCTACTGCACATTATCACACTGGAAAGCTCACCATTGAACAATTCCAGTAAGACATTTCCCCATCACACAATACCACCCGGTGAGTTGCTACGCTAGTAAAACACCCGACCGTGTGATCCCAGAGGAAGAATTTGGGGCAAATACCCATCATTCATAGCCTAAAAATTACTACACAACTATCAGTCTATCACATCCAGTAGTCAATTACGAGAGGCTTAACTCCACTAGAAGTGTATAATTATGTCATGACAGATGTCCCTCCTTGGGTTCGTTGCTACATCGCAGGAGTCTCTTCGGGGCTTCATTGTTTCATCGCTACCTTTTACAGGTTCATCGCTTCATCCCTAGAGTTCCTTCAAGGGTTCACTGCTTCGTGAATGGAGTCCATTAAAGGGTTTCGGACTTCATTGCAAGGAGTCTTATGATGCCTCCCCTGCTTAATGCTGATGTGTATGCAGCAATTTTTGTATATTTGGACATCAGTTTAACATACTCTTGCACAGTACTATTCTCGTTAAGTCATCTGTCGAACAGCTAAATTAATATCACTTTCTTCTGGTTTGAGAATGATCGTCTGTGTGACTCGTATTTAGGCTTGTAGTTCGTTCTTTGTGTTGTGTATGGAGTACCGGATGGAGATCCATTTCGGAAAGATGGTTATCACTCAGTAGACGGCCACACACAATTACAGTAATGTAACAAGGAAAGTCAGAAAGAATCGATGAACTATTCCTGGAAATATGACTTAGGTAGTCTTGTCTTTACATTTTCGTCCCAAGCTTGAGATTTACGAAAATTAAGCAAATCTAGTTAAAGTGGCGACCCATCCACGCTCATGACTCATGAACAGCTTTTCTGTCTTGACCATATACATACACACGAAAAAAAAGGTCAAATGAACACATTTTTCTTTCAATTCATATTTTTAGAGCAACGAATATGGGGATATTGTATTACATGATAAAAATTTATAGTCTACAATATATGAATCTATTTATTTTACACGATTTTGGAGATAGTTGATTGTCACATATGTATACTTTAGTTGAAGATAAGTTTTCTTTGTGTAAATCAGTTTGCAGTTGAAATATTTATGCAGATCAGCAAGTTCATGAGTTCAAGTAACTGTGTAGAATGCATTTTAAGTCACACAGAAATGCATATTTTTCTTTTAGAAGTATGAAATAATCATCAAAAGTACGATTCTAGAGCACTGAAAATATATACCACGTACTTATGGTATTTCGAAAGCATCACTCCAGTATGTGTAGCGGCTTTCCAAGAGAGAGGTAACCCACATATGACAAGACCCGACGTCAGAATCAGCTTAAAATGATACATAACTTTCTTGACGTATTTGGGAATGATTACCTTGACAGCTTCACGAATGATTTACTAAAGGGAATTTCTTTAAAATATAAGACAAATGTTTTCATGAAGAACAACGAAAAATACTGAGCTACCCACTTAAATTGATCGTTACCAGTGGAGGTGTCCCATTCGCCAGTTACCATCGCGCGTCCAGCCTACCATACTTGTGGCGTCTGACCAGTTGACGAGACTAAGTTGACCGGAGTGTTGCTTCTTTGTAACTGAACCGCCACAAGGATGACAGAAAACGGTGATGTGTATCAGCCTCTTGTTTAGTTAAAACGATAGACACTACAGAAAGACACTAACGGTAGAAAGCGGTGAAAATAATGTAGTGTGATAAGTATAGTGATAATTGTCTCGATGTAGTGCTGACCCAGATGTTGGCCACAGGTCATCCCAGGCGTCAACGGCGAGGTGTGACGGTCATGTCTTGCTGTAGCTCCCACGGCCGCTGGAGCCGCCCAAGTGAGGCTCAGCTTTTTACTTACATAGATTTCCCCCACACTAGTTGTGGTGAAATATAATTTTCGGTACCTGATTATTTAATTTCGGTGATGAAAACAGAATTCATGCATGTACTAGAAATATGTATTATAACGTAGCAGAAATACAGTTAATAAGAAATTCTCTCACTGAAACGATATATTGCATGACATTACGTCAAGAATAAGAATTCATAATTATAAAGATGAGAAACAAACGGAAAGTATTAAAATTGATGCTTAAATAATTGAATACTCCATGACAAATATGTTATATATAAGTCTCGCAATATAACGTTTGGGTTTATTACTTGGTCTGTAGCTTTGATTAGTTAGGGAGGATTTTAAGTGACGAGATTAAAAACTGATATGAATCTCAATACACTGTCAGGATTTGTGCTGCGATGCGTAGCCTAATACACCATTTCTGTTCTGACCTGAAATACTCTGTATGGGGGATGTAAGGGTTTGAAGAGCATACATGTTTGAGTTTCATATGAGGTTCGAACTCAAATACTAGGAAAACAAAGCCTCGCTTCAATGTTGGACAAATTTCAGTCAACTTGTAGTTAGGCGTGAGTGGCGGTGTATCAAAGGTTTCGCTCGGAACACCCTGAGGCATGGTTAATGACGTACACATAATAAGAAATCCATTAATGCTGGTCGCGCACACAATTTCTGATGGTAAATATGGAAGTTTAACCGAGAGCGTCAACACGCCAGTCATAAATTGAAGAAAAGAAATACAGTAACATTTCTTTTCGTGTTGTACTGTAAATATTTCCTGTGTTCTCATTTTGGGAATATCGGTGAGATTTTTTTCTGTTACGTTTGTAGTATATTTTCCTTTTTGATTTCTGTCTCTGAACAGAATATATATTTTTTGTTTCGTTTCACAACAATAACTTTTGAGAATTTTATGGCGATACACCAGTGGCGGTAAAACTTGGAAGTGAGAAAACAGAAAGATTGACAGTAAAATTACATGCATATAAAAGAAAAACGTATATTGAAAAATTGTTTCATGAATGTAAGCCTCAGTTTCCTTTGTCTTTTATATTATTTCGATACACACTAAGTACGTCTCGGCAATTTTGTTTGAGCGCAAAATTTTTTGGAGGGGAACAGCACTCATTATTATTAAAGCCGGAAATATATATTGTATTTCTTGAACTTATCATTACATAAGTAGAAGTGAATAATGCATAACGCTAATATGTAATCTTCGTGATATAATTGTTTACCGATTACTGAATAGCACTTCCTTTGGGTGTAATAATGTCACATTCTGATCCGATAATGCTCAGAGCTTGTCAATAATACATTTAAGGCTTCGAACTAAGTCAGTTATTCCCCATAGAACGAGAAAAAGCAGGACACGTTTTCGGTTTCAGGGGAATAATCAAACAACTAAAGGTAAACTGGTCTGGCCGCTTCCCGGCTTTAGGCCACCTAGCCTAGCTTCCCCTTCGGAGTGAGTTACGGCTTCCGCCCCCACGCTCCCTCGTTGCGTCCGGAGCCTATTTTGCGTGTGCTCTGGTTTGTGGACAAGGACAGAGAACTGCTGTGTGGTTACAAATTACTGTGTTGTAAACTTCACCACTGTCCCACGAAGCTTCGAATCATTGTTCAGGGTAACCTTGTCCCATGAATCTTTGAACCACTGTCCCATGAATCCTTGAACCAGTGTCTCGTGCAGCTTTAAAAATTTCAAGACAGCCTCATTCGCTTATGCCCTGAGCTTGAAAACTTGATTCGCGCAAGACACATAAGCTTCACAGTCGGTATCATTTCAAGTCGGTGGGAAGAAGCAACGCATGTTTTATGGGATTTCCTGTGGTCTTAGAAGTTAAAAGTCTACAGAAGGCGTTGACTCACAGTTCCGACATCCTAAGAAAATTTAGCATCTGAAATGGTATCAGAATGGTCAGGCGGGACGGAATGATTTAGACTGTTTAAGAAGAACAACAAAGCGAAAGGGACAAAACATCAGCTGATACTGTCGACAGATAGCAATATAGTCAGGCTTCACAGAATTTCCTTTTCGCGTAAAACGCATCAATAGGTCGTAAAAAAAATAGCAAAGATAATATTAATGCACAGTTAACCTTGCTCATGCAATATTAATTGTAACTGTGTATTGAAGAATGGTGGTTGTAAATGTTTCTTGAGCCGAGAGACTTTCATTCGAAAAGTAGTGTGGTATGCCACTGATAACTACAGGATTAGTTGCGCTATGACAAATCAAGGTATCAGGATTTCTCTTGTATTACACTCAACAAATGTAATAAATGACCTGCTCTCTAATAAAGTACCATGTCCGGAATTTATAGAAGGGAGACCTCCACAATACAGGAACCTCCACAAAACTATTTTGAAAAAAATATTTTCATTGTTGTTACAGGGACATTGCAACAGCTACTCTAGCACAGGGCTTAATGGGCAATGAAAGCGAAACTAACCCGTAAAATCAGATGGTCTGTTTACAACACCGTGCCGACGTCAGCATTCACTCTCAGACTGTATTAAACATTTAACGGTAATTGTGAAGTCCAAACCGTACTAGGTAGAAAGGAGTGATAACCATTCCCATAGCGGGACCGGTCAGTCGCTATCCAGGGCCCCTCCACGGCCCTAGATCCGGCCTCGTAAAGCACTATAGGGCCGGAATTTTAAACCTTTATAAAAAGAACGACGGTTGCCGTGAGTAGCCTAGTCTTAGTCTAATTCTATGAATGATGACATTGCACATAATCCGGGATCTCAGAGCTAACGACAGTTGTTACATTTCGTAATTCATAGAATAATCAGGAATGATATTAAAAAAATCTGTAATTTCTCTTTTTATATAGTGACCGATACGACACGGGCAAAACATGCCACAATCAAAAGAAATCTTGAGTGAAACAAAAATAGTGAAAGGAATAGAAAGTAGAAATTAACCAGGGCTCCGTTAAGTGTTCGTAGACTGGACCCTAAAGGGAAGAAAGTTTATATAAACAGGGAAGGTCGAAAGACGGAAGATTAGAGGATGGAGTCCTCTGAAGTGAGAAGTTCTTGGACAAGCATGTACTCTATTCCGTCAACTTATATGATACAGCCCCGCCAAAGTGACTGTCCACGCGCGGTGTTACCTAATGCAGGCGAAGTCCGGTAATATGTATGTATGCGTTACCGGACTCCGTTTGCTTGTGGTTACGCCACTAATGAAAAGTCACCTTCGGTGCCGTTGTATCACTGTATAATAAGCATCCCTTGCATGCCTCACAACCTCCTGCACGTTCAAGTTCCAAACACTCGAAGCGTCTTTCAGTCCATCCTCCCACTTGCTCCTCACTTTCCCCTTTTCCTATGTTCCCTCCACTTCCGACATAATTACCCTCTTAAGTCATCCTTTCCTCGCCCATCCTATCCATATATGTCCAAACCATTTCAAGACACCCTCTTCACCGCTCTCATACACACTCCTCTTACTACAGTACATCTCTCTTACATACACACTCCTCTTACTAAGTACCTCCCTGATACTCCTTATTCGATAAACTCTTTGCACAGCAGCCTCAAAAATTTCATTTCCAACACATTCACCCTCCTTCGTACTTTGTCGTCTAGGGCCCTGGCCTCTCGTCCATACAACACCGACAGGACTCTCACAGACAGTGGCTTCTCTTTCCACCCATTACTAAATTCGCCCAGGACCCTCGCCTCCTCCCTCCCCCCCCTTACCCCCTTCTGGCTCAGTACAGCATCCATAGTTCCGTTCACTGCCACGCTCAGCCTCAGGTGTCTAAAACAGTCCACTTCCTCCAGGTTCTCTCCATTCAAACGCACAATTTTTTGCACGCATGTCAATTAGCATATTGTCCAATAATGTCCGCTAGCCATCTACCCTGCTCTCTCACGTATGCTTATATATGTAATTCTTTTTAAACCGGATATTCTTAAGTCACCGGCTCTTTCTCAGCACACAACTCCACAAGCTGGTCACGTTTTCATTTACTTCACTGGAACCACCATGCTTCCCAACTTGTACCTTCAGTTGCCACAGTACCCACACTCGTTCAAATTGCCCATCACTAATGCTCGATTTATCGCATCAGAATTGCTGACGCACACTTAGCTCTTTCATAAATACTCTTCTCTCTTCCTTTCTCTCTTCCTTACCTCCGCATAATCACTAATAATTACCCACTTCTCGTTATCAGCTTTCACTTTTACCTACGTCAGTCTGAGTCTCACTTCCTTACACATTTATTGCAGATTCCCAGGACTCCTCCAAGGTGAGTGCTACCCCTTCCTTAATACTCGCCCTCACACTAACGCTGACATTATCCCAAAGATATGCCCAAACCGTCCTTCCCTCTTCCCCTTGAACTTTGTTTCATTTAAAGCAAAGACATCCAGGTTCCTCTCCCCAAACGTACTACCTCACTACCCCTTTTCATCCTGGTGACATCCACACACACTCACACCTAAGCCTGAACCTTCCAGGAGGAAGAGCACTCCGCTGAACCCCGCTTGGCTCTTTCCGTTTTGTATACATATGATAAGGAAAGTGTTCTGGTCGGTGATCAGCTGGCTTGAGCCAGAGCTAACTTGTATCAAGTCTCAAGTATTAACACCTCATGTCCTCACTGCTATTGAACATAGCAGACGTAACCATAAAGTCGTGAGGGTAAATACATGAGCAACATATCCGATCCACGATAAAGTTGCTCACAGTTTACATACAGTGATGTAACTGGCTGGACCTGTGCTTGAGTGATATGATTTAATATGCAAAATTTGCTTTTTCATCTAAGGGTACGATTTTGATCAGTAATTTAGATTTTAATGAAGAAGTGGTTCACCTCAGAAGCACAGAAAATTTAGCTGAAATTAATAGTGAAGTTAGGGTTGAGTTGAATAATGCGGACGTGAAGTTTGAAATGATAAAGGATAATGATATGAATGGTGACATAAAAAGTCGAGATGTTCTCTTGTTCGAGAAGCGTATGGCAGTACAAGAAACTATTCTATCCTATGTAAAATGACATTACAGGAAGGTGGAAAATCGACACGATTTTTGCTGTATAATTCTGGGTAGAGCTAAAGATGCAGAGATGACTCGAGTATCACAAAATAATTGAGAGGGTCAAAACCTTTGCTGTTAAGAGAAACATTCGCGGATGCTGAACGACACTTCTCCAAGAGTGATTCCCCACACGAACTCAAGAGTGTACAGATTCGTGGAACAAGAGGAGCCAGAGACTCCAAGACAACAGGTAACGATACATTAACAATCGCAAGACCACGGATTCTAAGAAATGTCAGAGCGTCGCTGGAAGACAGCTTGACTTTTTTTTTGTTTCAATTTATTTCTTATAGTGAATGACATGGCCTGGGCAAAACATGTCCTAATCAAGGGCTGTCTGGGGTGACAGAAGAAAAGTGGGAGAAAAAAACAGTAGAAAATAATCAGGGCACCGTATATTGGGTGTGGCCTTTGAACAAACACTTAAGGATGAGGGGAGAAGCTGGCCCATCATAACCAAGGGTCCTGCAGTGCTCAAAGGTTAACGGCGGGTCCACTGTCGATATGAAGCTTAGATCACGTAAGGTTAACAGTGGGTCCACTGTCAGTGTAAGGCTTGGGTCACGCGCATTAATCAATTAATCGGTGGTCGTTTGAAGGGCATGATGTCATTAACGATTTCACTGTTCGACTTTGCATTTACATTTACAACAAAAACCTACAGGAGGAAACACGCTGTATAAGTAGTATCCCCCTCTCGTCACAGGACAGCAGCTCACAACAGCGCAGAGCGAAGACATTCTGAGCTGCCGGCTGCCTCAGGAAGCTGCGGCAACCAGTGTTTTCTGAGGGCGAATCTACAAGATGGATGTCCTAAACCATGCAAGGAGTAGTGACCAAGCATCGAGACTAATTCTTGCTCTGGGTTATAATCTACTGCTATAGAGTCTATACAAGTCCCCCCCCCCTTTTTTTTTTTTGATACTTACACCCGAGAGCATTGTCTTTAAATCGAAGGAATATGTTGTGAACCTAAGTAAGGATGGAAGGACCAATTGCTTCCATCTGGACACCACCTACTGGATTAACTCTTCCACCTGGAAAGTAAGAAAGTCACTGTAGATCTGGACTCAAAATCGTTTCAGTCATCACCACACATGTTGTACTGATATGTGGTTGCCATTAAGGTGAAAATGTATTAAAGAAAAATTGATGATATGAAATAGTTAGATATTCCCTACGAGTGTCAGAAGAATGCTGTGCATACGCCTGCACGGTATATGTATAGTGAGAAAAAATGTCTTCCTTCATCCGTGAATAAAGCCGAACGGAAATTGTGAAGGATCGCATGACAAATTTCAGAACTCACGTTCGGTTAACGTATTTCCACCGCATGAAAACCTGCAGTTTGACTTGATTGATTCAAGAGAGGATAACGCAGGTGTTGGGAATCTTTTGTAATAACAAGGCCTTAATATATATATAAATAAATTAGTTTTTTTTGATGAAGTGTTGTTCACTTTTTTGCTTTACAGGGCCGGAGTTGAGAGAGGACGGACAGTTATCGCCTGGAGGGGTAGATTTTGCAAGGAACTGTACTCTATTCTCTTGTCCACCTGGAAATTTCACGGAAAAGGACAACAGGTTGTTCCAGAAGGTATCTCGTTGTTCAGACGTTTATGGTTTGGTAAAGAGTTTTACCAGAGGAATGTGATAATAATTCTTGGATTATTTTTTAACTTATTATTTGGTAATATGTTTTCCAGCAGTTATTTTTCTGGAAGAAGTTTTCCAGGGTGCTCTCGTTTGCCAAGGAGTTTTTCAGAAGTTATTCGTTTGACAAGTATTCATCTAAGCGGCTATTTTATAGTATAGTGTTTTCCAGAAGTTCGTCAATCCGTATTTGTTAGAAGTGTCCGGGAGTTACGTATTCGGTGAAGAGTCTTCCAGGAGGTTCTTGTTCAGGAAAGAGGCATAAGAAGTCCCGGACGGCAACAGTTCTAAAATAAGTTTTCCAGATGTTTGTTTGGCAAGCAGTTTTCCAGGCGGTAACAGTTCGGTAGTGTTTTCTAGGAGGTACTTCCTCGGTGAGAAGTGATCCTCTGGATAACAGCTTCGTAATTGTCCGGGTAAAATGTTTTCCAGGAAGCGATTGTGTGGAAAAGATTTTTCAATGAAGGCGATTGTTCGGTAAAAGGTTCTCTGGAAGTTGGTTATTTGGTAAGGTGTTTTCCAAGAGGTAGTATTTCAGACGTGTTTCGTACATCAGGGTTACGTCCAGAGACTGAATGCCAAGCAAGAAGTATTCAGAAAAAAAAAAGTGGTTAGTTACCTGTAAAAGAATTTCCCAGACAGGTTCCTTGAGAGAAATCAATAAGAAGCTTTCCAGAGTTATTTTCAGGGCATTTATCATTCGTTAAGGGATTTTCAGGATAATAATGACTGATCAGGCTTCTTCCCACGTCATCAACCGGTAAAGGTTCATTACATGATTGGTTTTCAGAGGGTTATTACTTCAAAAGAAATTTTCTAGATTACTTTTCTCAGCAAGTCTTTAGAGATAATTTTTTAGGTACCATTTTTCTTCCAAAAATTGTTGTTCGAACAAGACTTTTCATGAGGTAATAGATCTTTTACGTTTTCTAGGAAGTAGTTATGTAGTTATCTCTGTCTTTCGATAACAAATCATCACTTTCTTTTATGGGTGGGATTGTCGAATGTAGTTTACTCGATGGCGCAATGTATGTGTATTAAGAACGTTTACATACAGAGCCTGTGATCATTGCTTTAGCTTTTCATTCCATTTTCTTTCAAAGATAACGGGAAAATATGTAGTCTTCTAAAGGCATATTTTGGTAATGTATACTGTTTCTAGTTTCATACAAGGCATTCCAGTATTTGTGAAATATAATGTGGAAATACTTTGCCCCTTTATGTAACATATAATTAATTGTACAGTTGCATGTGAGCAATGTTTGGTCATGAGTGTTACTTGGATGCGTATCGCAAAGTCGTACATGATCACAGCCATGTTAATAGAAAACGAAAATTTCAAGCGAGGAATTACAGTGAAAATATGCTTTGTATTTTTTTTTTCATCTAATCTGCAGTTACTGGAATTCCATGCAGCCTGCCGGCACTGTTTGAAGGCTCATCCGCTCTGTGAAAAACAGCCTGAAATGGTTCCTTATTTCCCTTTATCTGATGATCTTTAAAAACCGACCTGCCATATATCGGGAATATGATGATTAATTCACAGCGTCGACCACACCTTCTGCCAGGCGGGTAAGGAATAAGGAACCTTGCAATTACGAATGTCTGGTGAGTTATGGCGCAGGTTCCGTAATGACACTTCTTGTATCTGCAAGTTGCCAGTGACTTTATGTGCCCGCCCTTGTTTGTCGTTGACGTTACCAACTTACCAAATAGGGATGAAGTGGCTGGATGGACCTAGCTCCTGTGCTGGAGACAGTGCGAAGACCGTACCTGTCCGGCCCCAGCCATGGCAGCGCCTACCTCTCAACTCTTGCCGGTGGCTGGTGCCCTGGGTACACGTGTGTTGTCGTCTCACCTCATTGCTGATCCAGCACCCACGAAACGAGGACGATCTTCTGATGAAACGGATGAACCTATTGACAAACTGGAAGAGTCTGGAATCTTACAGGAAGTATAAATGACCCGTAAGACGAGAAAACGGATCCAAGAGGTTGTGCAGTCTACGGCTGATGAGTGTTCCTGGCAACCCTACCAGACCTGACGGTGTGGCCGGGGCTGCCAACTTCACGTACATAAACATATCCAGCCTGATGGATGGGGGCTTGGACTGAGGATTTTTCTGAAGAACATGAGAACCTGACCCTGCGGCCTTGGTTCACAAGGAAGACAGTACTACTGTCACGAAAGAACTTGGATAAATTAACAGTGGCCACACAGGTGGGACACCTGCACAAAAAAGGACAGGTTAAACTCCATATACTTGAGAATGTAATGGAGATAAAGGTCATTAATCAGTTCTCTAGCTTACTCGCCATTACAACTGAAAGAGCACACTGTCCCCGTTACCTGGTTGGTGTTCAGGGGAAGAACCAAGTTGTCGCAATATGGGAGGGGAACTCACAAGAGGAGCTATATATTCCTGGATGTACCCCCTGCAAGGTGGAGCGCTTCTGTGGGACATAGCGTTAGGGTCATAGGGCTTGACAGTGTGACTCTAACGCCACAATGATTTTACGGTGGACGCCATGACTGATCTGTATGGAGACAGAAGATTGTCTGAGGGGAAAGGGTACCTCTGATGCGTGTTAGCTGTGGAGGGAATTTCAATACTCGGTTGCTTGCGTGCCGTAAGCGGCACGGTTGGGTACCTTGTCTCGACCATTAACACAATCTGGCCCGGAGCTGACGACAGGGTCAGGCAAGTTATGGACCCAGCTGTACTTATTGGTGCAGACTTACCCTTACTGAGGGGAATTACTTCCTGCAAGGCCCATTCCTCGTGGACGCACTCAGGTACAAACAGAGATGTGTCTGGCCTAACTTCAGGCCCGATTGGAAAACTTGGAAATGCATTTCCGTGAGAGCGTTGGAACACTCGAGGCCCAAATGGACAAAATGGAAAGAATTTGTTGACGTGGAGACACTCCTCCCTGACATTTACATATAATGCATTGTAGGACTCAGGTACTATAAGGCCTGTAGGGACCATGGATACACAGATGACTCGTAATGATGTGGTACCACAGTTCTCATGGTTCATGTAATGACACTAATGATAGTGTTATACAAGGAGGCTATGGCAATTGATTAGGGCAATATTTTGGGTACTATTAGTAATTGACTTTTAAAGGTCATGACATGATTGTTAATAGCATCAAGGACAGAAAATGCTCGTGATTACTCAACGGGCTGGAGAACAATTGTACATATCATAAATTTGCTGGAAACCTTACATGATGATTGTAATTTTAAAATTATGGGGTATAGCACTGTCTATGTAGAAGGAAGGTAGAACCAACGTGATATAATAGCCATAATCAAGGAGAACATTGAAGTCCTCGGGCACAACGTAGTTTCTGGAGGAAAATGCTGAATGCTTAAAGGTTGTCATTTGGATATGCAGTATTGAAATAGAGGTATATAATGTATATACTCACCCTGTTCCGTTCTGGAACCGCATGAGTTTACGGATTATGAGGATGATAGAGTTAACCTTATTGCAGGTTATTTTAATGTACATCGCCCGGAGTTACCGCAAGGTGGATCATGTAATAGTAGGGACAAAGATCTGATACCGAATGTTAATATCCGATAATGACGTGATCAGAGCAGTGGGGGATAAACTGCCAACTCATACTGAGGAGAGAGACTTAATTTTGTTTTTGTGGGGGATGGTTAGGCTGCTGAGGTAGATGGTCAACCTTTGTATCATATGGCTCGTGACCACAGTGTCTTGGAGATTGCTCTGAAATAGTGGGAGGACTCCGGTCTAAGGGTGCAGAGGGAAAGGTATGTCCCAAAGTTGGAAAATGGGTGCAAAGTCATTGGATATATGAAGAGTTAGTTCAGTGAGCATGTGATATCTGGGCCTGAAAGTTTTATTAATGATCTTGTTGAGCTGATCCGAAACGTTTTTAGAGGGCTGGCGTATCTTTCCGTGGAAAAATATGGTTCTACTATTCACGGATTAAGTAGGTCAATGTTTTTCTTCGTCAATTAGCTAAAGAGTATAGAATTAGTAAGGATCCTTCGGATCTACATAGCCTTACCAGTTAGAAGGAGTTTCAGGATTGCCTGATACGGCCAATAACCCCTTGCCATGAGACAAGGGGTTAATGAAGGTATAGATTATCATCGGAGACGTCTCAGTCTGTGATGTCGGGAAAAATAGGGCGCGTCAGAGGGAAGAAAAATAACTTTTGGTCACATTATAATCCCAGACATGTCTTTGACCAACAACTTGATAAATGGAAACATCAAGTAATACTGATTCCTTGCCAGACGACATTAAACGGGAACAAACTTTGATTGGAATCAACCATTGCATTAGTGAATTGGTTTGATGAGCATTTTAAGCTCAGAACGAGGGACTTAAAAAGATCCATTAAAACTCCAAGAACACGGCCGCCATGGAGGATGGGACAACTTACTCTATACTTTATGTTCAGGGAGAACCCTTAACAGTACCGTATATCATATCACTAGAGGCAGGACAGTTGCCTGTGTCCTGGAAGGGACCAGTGGTCATGCACATACTAAAGGAACACAACAGATTATAGGCCTATCATTCTTACTTCCTGTTTGTGTGAGCTATTAGAAAGGGTCTTTCTGAAGGGCTGGATAAAAGTGGGTGGTTTACATTAGAGTTTAGATAGCTTTATACGGGAAAGAGGCACTCATAACACCCCTGCCACTTTCTTTGCGAGCGATGCAGACGAGTTCTCCATCTTCCTTGACATTAGGGGGGCACTCACGGGAACTTAACCTGGTCATTCTAGAAGAGTTATCAAAGACAGGGATGGGAGGATTGTTCTTGAAATGGACTGAGAGTTATCTGACTGGGGGAACTGCAATAGTGTATTTTCAGGGAGTCTTCTCGGGAGATTGTGAAGCAGAATTAGGAGCTCGGCAGGGAGGGGTACTTAGTCCTGCCCTATTTAGTGTTATTAAATATGTTATTGCAGTGAGGGATCTGCTACTTGGTACGAGACAAATATGTTATGCTGTTGATACTGTTATGAAATTGATATCTTTACGTGATGTACAGAGAGCCCTGGAGGTTATGGCTTAAGGAATATAAGGAGGTGGAGATGGTGCTATCCAATGGGGAAACAAAATCATAGTTTCATGGGAGAAAGCTGTCTGAGGTGATGATAAAGGTTGGTATATACGAAATGCATTGAATGAGAAAGTTTAGGTATAATATCTAATTGTGGAGGGACAATGCATGATGAGATAAAAGTATCGTAAGTAGGAACCAGAGAAAACGTTGCGGGGGTTTTAAGTGTTCGACACATAAATCCACTGGTGTCTCCGACAGAGTTATGAATGATTGATATACTGTGTGGATTAAGTCATTAGCTAATCATGCTTCTCCAGGGTTGAACACAGTAACGAAATCCAAAGCAAAAAACTTAGAAGTAATTGAAAACCATACCCTTAGGGTAATTTCTAATGCTCCGAGGTGGTATAACTGTGATGATTTAAGGAGAGAAGCTGGAGTAGGAGAGCTATAGAATATGATCAAGCGAAGAAATGTACCGCTAGGTTGGTCCGAGGGAACATGGACCAAGAGAATTGCATCCTTTATAAGTGATTGTGGTATTGATGATAATGTTATCAGATGATGTTATCGAGAGTGGACAGTTCTTCGAAAGGTGCAATGATGGAACAACCAGATACCGTAATGAGGAACTAAGCAAAAATAGCTCGTAAGGAAACGTATAAGTACTTGTATACTGTCATAGTAGTGGACGAATGGAGTAAACTACGGGAAGAGACTGTAAGCAATGATACTATACAAAAGAGAAAGTTGAAGTTATGGAGCCTCATGAGTGCAGAACTCCCTCCTCGTCCTGTAAATGTAGGTTAGAACACACCCAAAAACCCTGTGTGTCGTAGAAGG
>JAYMFT010400851.1:0-18933 GCA_038088735.1 Panulirus argus | reverse complement strand
ACATTACTTACTCGATCAAACCACCTCACACCACATATTTTCCTCAAACATTTCATTTCCAATACATCCACCCTCCTCCGTAAAACTCTATCTATAGCCTATGCCTCGCAACCATATAATGTAGAAAGATATATTGCTTATATTTTCCATTTATAGGTCAAATTTTGATCTTTTAGCTTATCCCATAATTCTTGTGTGTTAACATAAAGTCTATTTATTGTGTTGCCTGCAAAGCATAGCAGTTATATAGGGATCACTTTGTCCGTGATCTTCAACTGTCTGCCCATCCACCTATTGTTGTTCATTTGTCATTTGGACTCGCTCTTAAATCTGCTCATGAAATTTTATGTAGTTGTTTCTCATTGTCTTAAAAATTGAAAGCATAAAACCCATAACTTGAGTTTGGATTTTTTATGAGTTAGACCCCTGAATGAAAAGGTTTAACCTGAAAGGCAATCTGGTTAGTAACAAAGAAAATTTCAACTTTAGCTATGGTATTCAGTACATTGCACATATTCTTTTTTATTTTGCAAACATTTCTGCTCATTATTCCACTCCCAATAACTGTGCTGCACTGCAGGCAACACATGTGTTACATGTAACACCCTTCTAATTATGTTGCAGGTGTTACATGCCAGACTCTTAAAAGAATTACTTTGTTCATCGTCATTGTCTGTCTGTTGTCTGTCTATCCATATGCTTTCTCTCAATCCATCCCTCTGTCTGCTGTAAGGAGTCACACCTTAATCTGCAGCTTAACCTTGGGCAAAACTTTAAAAGTTTAGATCAGGTACTCATGAAGCTTTATACATTTGCTACTCATAATAAAAAAAGTGAATGACATTATCCTCATGAAACCCATTTAGATTTTTCTTGAGCTAGATCCCAAATGAAAGGATTTAACGTGGAACTTAATCCAACTCATAACTTCAGGAAAATTCTACCTTTGACTATAGAAGGTAATGCAAATGAATTTATTTTCCAAACAGTATTTCCACCCATTCTTATTTCACTTCTAGTACCTCTCCAGTACTTTAGATGATACAATTGTTCCATGAAATATCTTTCTAGTTGTATTGCTTTTGCAGTATGACAGTCACTTAGGGATTTTTTTTTGTCTGTTGCCAGTATGTCATTATTCATTTGTTGTTTGCTCATCCTTGTTTGTTTGTTTTTCCACTGTCTGTTCATCAGTCTTCTCTTCCATCTATTATCTATCTGTCCAACAGTTGTCTGTCCATTCCTCTTTTGTCAGTCAGTTCCTCTTTGGGAATCAAACTTTAACCTGTAACTTAGATTTGGCCATAACCTGAAAACACAAAGTCAGATGCTCATGAAACTTTAGAGCACAGTTGTTTTCCCAGCATCAAAAGAATTAAGTGGCGTAAGACCCATAACATTTAGTTTAGGTTCTGCATGAGTTAGGCCCTTTTTTAAAAGAAATTTAACCTAAAACTGAACCTTATTCATAACTTAGGAAAATTTCACCTTTTACCATGAAATTTACTACAGATAATTTTGATATTTTCTAAGCAGTTATTCTGAACAGTCTTATTTCATTTGTAATAACTGTACTTAAATGCAAGTGACACAAGTGTTCCATTTAACACCCTTTTAATTTTAGTATTGTTTGTGTATTTATTATATTGTTTTCCAGGTATTTAGATAGCTACCTAGGCAACTTAACAGATGATGCCTGGCTCCAGTATCCTACTCAGCTTGCCTCCCGTCGCATGGTGTTCCTCAACTCTGATGAATACATACATTCAGTGAGACCACAAGTTAAAAAAAAACAGGAAGATGATTCAAGCACCAAAGACCATTCAGGCAGCTCAGCATCTGAGGAAGGCAGGAAGCTTGGCACATCAACTACTTCATCAACTGACCCATTTTCATCAGAGGAAATATCACATATTCATTCTTACCAAGAGTCTAGGGGATTAACAGATAACCAAGACCTCATATCAGAGGCTCATCCAGAAATACCACAAACCATTACCCAAACTCCTGCACAGAATTTAGACTTGGACAGTCATAGCATTCAGAGTATCTCATCTTCAAGTAAATCTTTACAGAAGAATGAGGTAACCGAATTATCTCTGGAGGCTCAGGAGGCTCGAGACATTAGCTTGCATGAGGCCCCTGAAACACCATCAGATAAGACAGAAACAAAGGTTAGTAGTGATGAAGGAATTGAAGTTCTTGGAAGTCCAGCAAGCACAGGGTCTGATGGGAAACTTGATGAGGTTCGTAACTCCAAAAGCCCAATTGAGGAAGAAGTTCCTGTTGTCGATAACGAGACTGAAGTAGTTCCTCCATGCTCCAGTGAGTTTACTAAATTTCCCACAAGTCAGGATAGTGACAGCTTGGAAACTAAAGTCCCGACTTTGAAGACAGATGAATCATTAGGCTGTGCTGAACGCAACGAAGAGTGTTTAGAGAGCTCCTCAGAAGATAGTAGTGAAACAGAACCCAGTACTATTGTCTATGTGGAGGACTATCCCATTGAAAGTCTTAATGAAGGACAGAAAAACTCTTCAATGGATAGTGAAGAAAGAATTAAATCCCAAGTGGAGGGTGATGAACAAAGTAATGCTCAGATGGATAGTGTAGAACAGAACAGTTTTCTGGAGAATTCTAAAGAACAAAGTAGTTTTGAGAAAGATGAAGAAGTGATAAAAAGTTTAGATGAAAAAGACTCCACTGTATTATCTAAACATGTAATGTCACCATATAAGAATACTGGAGGGACATGTGATGAGATTGTAAGGCATCATCCCACCAGTTCAAATGTACAACTTACTGAAACAGCAAAACATACTGAAGAAGTGATAGAGATTGGGATAAGAAGTCCAGTGACAAACACCCGGAGAACTAGTAGTAATGATTATGGTAGGAAAAGATCACCAGACTCTGATGTTTATGATTCAGAGGAAGAATGTTTGGTGGTCCAGGTGTATGATGGTAAGAGCATCATTTCTCATAGTGAGGTTGAGCATGGAATTGCTAAATTAGGAAAAGAAGGGGATGCTGAGTTTGAGAATGGAGAGGAAGTCGTGAAAATTGTTCCTCAAAGAAGAGATAAGATGAAGAATAATATAGCTGCTACTCATGGGATGGAACTGGTGCCAGAGAGAGGCTCAGAAGATGCCATGGGTCAGGTCTTAACTCTGCTAAGGGCTAAGCAGCAACAGGAGTTGGAGGAGCTACGCTTACGGCAAGAGGAGGAAGTTAGGCAGTTTATTAGGCAGTTACAGTGTGTTTCACCGGAGCAGCTGCATGCATTCCTAACTGCTAGTACTTCCAGCAACACAGGCTTTAATGGAAGTGTAAAGGATGGATGTTTATCTGTGATGCCTCAGACTGCACTTAAAACAAACATTGTTGTTAGATCAGGTGTTGAAAGTGATGATACAAGAGGTGGAAACAGACAACTAAGGTCAAAAATGAGTGTTGAATCATTAAATGAGGCAGTTGTATGTAGTGACAGTGATGTTAAAGTTACTTCCAGTACAAGATTTTCACTTCAAAATGTTGAAAATCTTGAGTTAAAGTTGTCAGTTACCCCTGCCCTTCCCAGTCAGATTAGAGAGCAGAACAACTGGTCTGGTTCTCCATCTTGCACTAGCTCAAATCCACTCATTGTTACACAACCACATCCCTCTACACATCCTCCTGTCACCACACATCTGCCTATCATGACTTTCTCACCAGACACTGCTCATCCTTCAGGTGCCAATGAAAAGGTTGAGGTTGAATCTCCTAAACCACGACCTTCCAATCATACCAACCTCATGCCATCTTACTTTAGGAATGAAGAAGCAAGAAAATCCACAGGGCAGGAAGAGAATGATGAATATATACATGATTTGAATTATCAACCTTTTGGTCCAAAGAATCCTCAAGTGACTCATAGTCCTCATCAAGTTGCACACTTAGAGGCTTTCTCAGATGGCTCTGGGAAAAGCAGTGAAAAGTATTCTCGTACGCAAAATAACAATCTTAATCTAGAATCCATTGACCCAATGAGTCTCATCAATGGGAACTGTATAAACTATGGTGATGGTATGCAGTACTACAGATTATGTACACCTGATGAAGATATCACCATTAGCAAAACCGTCCCACAAACCACATCGGTGGAATCCCACTATCAGTCAAATCCTGTAGAAACAGTGACCCAGCCTGGATTGTTTAAATTACTGAACAGTGGCCCAAGACCCACTAGTATCACCAACCTCCTAGCTGAACATCCTGAGATGTTCAGGGAAGACACACTGGAGGTGAGCATGGAGTGCAGTGGAGATTGGGGAACATCTGAGGCAGGAATGAGAGAACATCGCCGAAGTCCGAGAGATGACCTCAGCATGGCTCACCAGGCTCCTACTACTGCAGAAGGTGGACTTGACATGGTTCCAGAGAGAGAGAGTGCTGCAAGTGTTTGCTTCCATCATCTGGTGAGTGGAACAAATTTTATTGGTATTTTATGAAAATCCATTTTTTTTTTTTTTATATCCAATGTATCATACAATATTCTACATTTTCAGTATCTAAAAAAGCAGATTCTTCTTATTTCTGTCCTGGCAAAGTTCACTTCTCCATACTTTCTCACATATTGCTTTCCTCTCTTATTTGGTCATCCTTGCATGTGCTAATTACGTAATTGCACTTTATGGGAAGGGAGTCTTACACTCATGGATCCCCATCTCCCAAACAGTCTCCTGTTTTACAATCTCTTGTATTTACATATACTGTCTGTATTAACCATTATCCTCAGTCAGTCTCTTTCATTCATTTACCACTCATATACTATAAAATTATTTTTCTGCATCCTTATTTACAAATTTCTTACTTAATTTAATGCTATGTCCTCTTGTTGCCACCTTGCTTATGCAGATGTTTTTATGATTCTTCTTTACTTCAGATTTTTAATCATTTAAAGTCCTTATCTGTCATATTATCATATTTCTTTCAAACTTTATCATTCTTGACACTTCCCAAATCTTATATTGTATGTTAGAAAATCCATATCAGTCTCTGAACAGTACTTATCAAGTATTTGTTTCAGATTCCTGTTTCATTATTGTATAATGCACTAAGTAAACTTTGATACTATCCAGCAATCATCATACATGCGGTTATGAAAATTCTTCATTATGCATGTAGAATTAACTTGGCAATCCATTCTTTCATGGTGTTATATACTTTATTTACCCAGCTCATGAATGCATATGTATCTGTCTTTCATACTGTTCACTCCTACTTAGATTGGTACTTGTGCTTAATGGCATAGATATATCATTAAGTATCTTGTGGAAAGAATATGAACATTCTTTAAGAGTAAATCTATATAATCTCAAGATACGTATTTGTAGAGTAAGGTATGTAAGAAATATAATGAGTTAGTTGGTATTCTGTTTATCAGCAGTGTCTGTATGTATTTTGCTTTCCAAGAATAAAAAGAAATGCTAGTATGGTATTGGCTGTGGGTTTATTCATTCTTCTTCAGTTGCTTACTTTGGACTGAAATTATGCCTTATCTTACAGGGTAGTAAATCTACCTGTGGGGGTTAGGCATCCCTGCCCTCTTACCCGCATATTGGGTTAAGGCTGGGAACCCCTGTTCTGCAAAATTATTTATGCCAGAATGTGCATATGTGCACTGATCCACCCTTTGTAAATGAGAAAGTTGCTGAAGATGTTAAAGAAAGAGGTGTAGTTCATGCCAATACGAATTACTTTTTTTTGTATCTAGTATTATATTGCCCACTCTCCTTTATGATGGTGCATTCAGTGTTTTCCATTCATCTCTGGCCTTGCTGCCTTAAATGGTACTACTGTAATTACTTTGCATGGTTATATCTCTCTCAGCTACTTTTCCATATTAAAGGCTTTAGTTGGAGATAGGTATCAGTATAGCCAGGTCTTGAATGAAAAAAGAACTAAAGAAAGAGAAGAAAAAAAAATATTCCAAAAAAGGGTGGGTTAGAAAATGTGATGATGGGAGGTTCAAATATGAGGATAAGTGTTTGATATATATAAGGAATAAAACATTATGAATGGCTCAGTACCATACTTTTGAGATGGAAAGCAAGACCAACATTCCTGACATGGATGGTGTAAGTTGACTCCTGGTATAACCTCTCATCTTCATCTGTCTTTTCAGTTTGCTCTATTATTTTCAGTGAGATTATCCTTTTGTATCCATTTTTCCCAAATGCCCAAACCATCTCAGCATTTAGTTCACCTACAGTGCAACCAATCCTTTCTCTCTACAAACCTCTTTTCATTTCCTCATTTCTCAGTTTAATCTTTCCTTACTCCATATCCAAGGCTTACAAAATCCATCTGGTTAGCATGCTCTCTTTTGCTCTGTTTCTCTGTTAATGCAGACCATTATTTCAATTTCATACCCCAAAGTAAATCAAACTGTACCTTTGAATTGTTCCTCCTTGCTTGCAAACTTGCACCTTCCCCCCCATGGTCTTTTTCATTCTCCTGGATATATTTTTTTCTCCTGGAATGCTAATTAGATGTTTGATGTTTTGAACTTTTACCATAATCTTAAAATCCAATCAGATCTCTTAATCTTAACAATTGCTCCTCTATTTCCAGAATTGATTCAACTAGAATTAGCCTCTCCATTCATACCCTTACCCTCACACTCAAAATGGTTCCATTGCATACAGCCAGATATTATTCCACAGGCATCCACATCTTCAGTGCCAGGAGTTCTAAACAATTAATCACTGTAAATTTGATGAAGAAATGAAAATAATAGTTTATCACTTTATAAGCACTTTAATTTATGATAATCATATCTCGAAATGTATAGTTCATTTAACTGCTCTGACTGATGTCCATAAAAGCTGAAGGAAATAGTTAGAATTAAGAAACAGAATGGTAGAAATATGAACATAAAGATGTTTATGATATTAAGGCATAGCCAATTTATTCACTGCATATCATTTCAGGGTCAGAATGTGGTCTTTATGAGGGGCATTACACGCTTACAAGCCTGTATTCGGCGGTATATGACCCAGCGGCTTCTGCGTACCAAGTTTATTCAGGAGCAACTGGCAACACTAGCAGAAATTGCGAAGTTAGCACAGCAGTTTCACCGTGACATCCTCACAGACAACATCCACAAAGGGGATGTCGACTTTCACAAGGCATTATACAACCAGGTGTAGTATTGTCACATTATTTGTTACTAGGGATGAAAGAAGGTTGAAGAAAATCAAATAATTTTATCACATTTATTCAGGACCTCTGAAATGCATCCAGTTGGGTAGCGGGATATGTGAGCCCAAGACTATTGGAATGATTTTGAAGAGTATGGTTACTGTAGTTTTATGAAAATTACTAGTATACTTTAATTGGACATTATGTCCAGAGTGCCTTTGTTAAGGATGCATTCTGCTGAAAGACTTATATCTACAGCCCAGTGTTATAGAGGATGAAGTAATTTAGATGGCCCCCCCCAGAAAGTTACTTAACAATTATGGCTGATATTATATTTTACAGCTCTGTTTAAAATCTTCATAGGCCTGGCTGTATCATTCACATTGTTACTCATACTTTTCGTATTCAGGTCATATAGTAAGCAGCATCATGCAGAAGTCTTCAGCATACATTGAAGGAGTTAGTATTAGGTCCATGATGCTAATGTAAACATCAAGATCTCAATAAAGGAAGCTTTTATATTTCTGCATGAGAAAATTATTCTGCTGACCATTAGTTTAAAGGAATCTTTAATTTTGTCAATGATTTCTCAGGGACTTTTTCTTGAGAATGCAAAACAGATTCTCTGTATTAATAGTAACTTCTTAAGTGTTTTCTGCTTGTTTGTCCATAGTATTCCGACTAATTTTGTTGATGAAGTTTACATAAGTAGGATCAACATAATTATCATGGTGGTACTAGACTCCACCTGCTTGTGGATATTGTTCAAGAGAAAAGTCACTTTTGGTGTGGTTGTATCATCAGACTACAATCTCATCACTGAACTTGTCGCTCCAAAGGAGTCCATCCTTTTACTGCTACAGCCTTGAAACTGTAGGGCCCCTTGGAAAGGGATCTGGGTTTTATGATACTTATGAAAATGATAATATGCCAGTCATTTAGATTATTCAATATTTTGCGTACTTGACAATCTTCTTTCTATACTGTCAGTCCAGGAAATTGAATCTTAGCATTAGCACTCATCCATATGGTCTCCCTAGCTTTCCACATTATCTTCAAGTTTCTGCAAGAATACTTAAAATGCTGATCTTAGACTTTTTTTTACTTGAAGTTTTTCTCAGATAATTGATTATATTTCTGTATTATAATCTCAGAAATGCCTCTGATCTAAACTGGTAGAACATGACATCCTCTTTTTTTTAAGGTTCCAGTCTCATCAAGGCCATGCTTGAATTGAAATATAGAGAGAATTTTGAAACAGTAAAAGAAAAGTATATATATATAGTATATACGAATTTTGGAGAAAGTGAAAAACCTGTCTTTTGAAATGTGCCTGGTCATAGTTATTGGGAAAGACATGAGAAGGTAGAGTTCCAAAGCTCTGATGTGTAAATGAGAATTATGGTCAGAGATTAACCACTTTTTTTTTTTTTTTTTTTTTTTTTTTTTTTAGAAAATAGTTTCATCCACATAATTTAGGTGTATTGTTGGTGATTTAGGATTACTGTTATGTTTACCCTTGTCTTGTCTTCATAAATGTTGATTCTTGGGATACAATATGTGGATGTTCTGTTTTTGTGAAATTCTGTGTATATGAAGGTAAAGTTTATTCTGAATTATGTGCTAAGATTATCATAATTATCCTCAGGAGGGTCTTGCTCGAGAGAGAATTCGTCGGGTGTTTGTTGTCCTTACTGTTCAAGAACAGATGGCCTTCATTCGTAGAGATCGACAACTATGGCAAATGGAGCATGAACGACAACAGTCAAGCACCTTTCGGTCTTCACCAACACACTCCAGCTCATCCAGAAATAAGAATAGGCAAGAAGCACCAGCAACTAGTTTAATTACATCATTTTTGAGAATGTGTTGGTATTCCCCCAGGCAAGAAGGCATCAGGTGATTTGAGCTTTTAGAAAGTAGAGTGAGTGGTTCTGAGTACATGTTTATGAACAGCACTGCAATATATCAGCTGATATCTAGGTCTGGAAGCTGAGTCATCAAATAGCCAACAAAGCATGATACCCTTACATATTTGCCTTTACACCTCTTTGAGCCAATATTTAATTGTGCTAGCAGTGGTAATCATTGTATGGTATAGATGCAATTGAGGCACTGTAGTCAGTATACTGCAGTTAAGAGTTACTCGACATTCTCAGACTGTTTTCTGCTGCAGTTTGATGACAACCTTCAAAGTTAAAAACTGTCAAAAGTCTAAGCATTAACATACCATATTGAGAATTTCAGCACAAAACCACAGGCAGTCACCTTGATGTCTATGTTATATAATTTTTCTTAAAATGTGACAACAGTTCTACTGTATGGAGGGAAAGAATTGTCTGTATTGGACATTTAGCTTGTGGGAAATATTGTTCATATATAGATTTACAGTATATTTGCTGTATTTATTTGATTATAAGCCTCATAATTTTTTTCTTCAAAAAATTGTAAATATGAGGGATGCTACTTGCAGTAGAAAACGGTGTCATGAAAGTTCTAGCAGTGGCCTCTGCCACAACCACCTAATCACAGTCATCTCTACATCCACCACCATCTCACCACTATCTCCACCCTATCAGTCACCACAACAATTCTTCACATAGTTACCATAATTAAATGGAGGAGGAATGAAGGCCAAATAAATACACACCCACACAAAAAGGAAATCTTCAGTAACTGTATTAATCTACTTAAAAAGAGAGAACTTCCCCAATGTGATATGACTTGATGAAAATTTGGTGAAGAGAGCTCGAAATTATAGTGGATGGGGTTAGGATTGACTAAGAAGAGAAGGGCACTTGGGTGTTCTTCATCACCTACAAAATTATCAGATTCACTGACTGTTTTAACTGGGTGTGAAGAAGTTGCATAGGCCTTTTGGGGGAAAAAAAAAGTTGTGGTATGTATCTTTCTGTGAAGATCCTTGTAGCTAATAAAAAACATCTGTAAACTTGGCAAGAAACAGAGTAAGACATTTTGTAGAGAAGATGTCTGAAAAGTGTCAATGTCTTGGACAGAATAAGCCAATCAATGAAACTGAGAATGCTGGCAGCATAGAAATATGTAAAAAGTTGAATGACAACAAAGTTCAAGAAGTGGGCCTCCACGAATGTACAGGTCCCTCCTAGTACAGCAGAAACTGGTGAAAATAGGTGGCTGCTTATAAACAAAGATTGACAGAGGAGCAAAGAGACGCTTCTTATTTTGTGAACATACTGAGGAAGTGTTTAATAGGTGTTAAAGGAAACTGTTAAAAAGACAGTACTTATTGACCTTAATATGAAAGTGAAAGTTTGGATAGTGAACAATCGAACATATGCATTGCTCAGAAGTGAATCCAAAAGTAATTAGAAGTGATTCAGAAAGGAATAAAATAAAACAGAGCAATGAAAGTGTTTTATTCTGTTTTGATATATGTGCCACCCTAGAACTAGGAGATTACAAGTTGTAACACTTAGATTGACAGACTTAAATGGCACTAAAGTTTTCATATATATATCAAAGAGTTTAGAAATTTATATTGAGAAGACTAAGTGCTATTGCTAAGTGCTGAGAACTATAGTTACAGCACTTGAAATTGACTCCTACTGATAACCTCCACCATTACCATGAGAAGACTAAGTGCTATTGCTAAATGCTGAGAACTATAGTTACAGCACTTGAAATTGACTCCTACTGATAACCTCCACCATTACCACCTCCTCTTAGTCACTGCCACAAAGATCATTACTGTGTCATGCTGATCATTGTTGTTTTTTCATGACAAGAAATTTCTTAATGTATCTTTAATACTTTTCAGTAGTTTTAGTACATTTTATGTTACATTTTTTGCCAACAATCTTAAAGAAATGAATGGGAGTTATTGATATTTGCCATATTTAAGGGAAAGACGTATGCAAGAACAAATTTGAATGTGAAGGTGATTTTGATGTGCAGTCTCAGAGTTGTAGCTTAGAGTAGAAATTAAGTTTTTTTTTTTTTTTTTTTTTTTTTTTTTTTTTTTTTTTTTTTTTTCATGAAATATGTCAAAAACTCTTCCAGCAGCTAAAGATAGAGGGTGGCTGATACTTAGGTAAGTATAGTCGGTAAGACAACTGTTGCTTTTTTAAAGTTGGACAGCTGAAGGAGGGTGAGAGCAATGCATGTGAGAGGAGTGTCTCATAGTTGAAATTATCAGAGGCTAATTTAGATTATGGTACTTTGAGGAGGTTCTGTTTGAATTGCCTGTGATTGATTGCAATATTATTATCACTTGAAGAATGGTTGTCATTTATTTTTATTCTGTCAGACTTGACAGAAAGCTTTAGGATATTGATGATGTTAAAAAAAGAGTGTATAGTTTTATTGGTATGAAGGATGGATGAAACAGTAGATTAAGTTGAGAGCTAACAAGGGTAAGAAAAGAAGAAACTAGAGAAGGAGGGTTGAGAAATTGATATCTGGTAAGGAGGAGGGCCTATAATAGATTATTTAATAAATATGGATAAAATATATGAAATGACTATAGTACAGATGTGATGTGAGGGTGAGCGTATTGCAAAGATGCTAGATTTTTGTCGAGAACGTCCTTAAGGCTGTCTGTCTATCTGCTGTATATATATCCCTGACGCCTGTTCCCAAGTGCATTTCATCAGTATCATATAGATTAATGATAACATTATGAAACTGGCTAAATGATCAGGCTTTTACTCCATTTTTCATTTTGATAGAAATATTGAAGATCGACCACGACCAGCTGTGGCAACAAAGACATCAGAAAAAAGACCATCTCCAACTGGAACAAGAATACAACAGGACACTAAATCTCGTGCTGTGTCTCACAAAGGCAGAACTTCTCGTCTGGTTCAGCCATCAGTCATTCATCATGCATCACCGTCACATACTAGTACATCAGGCATTCATTCTAGTCACAGGCTCTCACCCAGAGTCAGTAGGCTGCCAGTGCAGTTGGAAAGGTCAGCTTCGCATGGAGACCACAGTGCACCGCCTCATTATCATAAGCCAGCATCACGTGTTAAGTCTCCGCAAGATGGTAGACATGGCCTTCAACCTAGTAATCGATGTCCATCACATCCTCGTTGCAGCAGTGCTTCTCAGTTACCTAGTCGAACAGGATCCCGACAAGGCTCTCGGACTTCAGGTCATGTAGCTAATGTGACACGAAGTATGAGCTGCATTGCTAGGAGTGCATCACATTCCAGCAGTCCACAAAGAGGTGAGCAATACCTCTATTTAGAATATATATTCACCTTGTATGTTCTGAGCCACTAATGACTATTTTATAGCTATTACCGATTAGTGGTGTATAGAGCTCATGTGTTTTATGTAATGACTTGCGTATTTTCCTCCTGCATTTTTTTTTAAGCTCAACATTAAGTTGAAGGAACTAGTTTTTGTTACTTTTCGTGGATAAAGCATTACTGTACAAGAAAGTTTCTCACATGTTGAAGTATTGCTGATCACTGTTAGAGATCATTTGTCAACTGTTAGCAATTGACTTTCAGTGTAAAGAAACCTTTTAGTCACTCTCATAAATAAGAAGCTAGAATTTGAAAACCAAATTGAAAAATTTACCATGGAATGTGGTAGTGAGTTGTGCTTAGAATTTTCACTACCTACTTACAAAAACTCATGACAAGATTTTGCCAGAATGGTAGAGCTAACAAATAGCAGTCTATACAGATCTTGTTTATTGAATGATGCTGTTTCACTCCATCACCATGTACCTTACATACTGCAGTTGTCTGTCCAAGGTTGATCATGGATTGACCTTAACTCAATCCTGGTATCTAGTTTTCTTTAATGTTTTTCTGTTGTTGCTTCAGTATTTTTGATGGACTGACATATACTTTTGTCTAATATCTTTTCAGTATATTCCCAGGTTTTATTCCAGACCTGATGATTCTGTATTTTCCATGCTGAGATGTCTTCAGGTTTGAAACATTATTCTTAATGCCTTCTGTTAGCTGCCATGCATATTATATATCTTTCTCTTCTTTTTAGGCTGAAAAATTTAAGTTCATTCAACATCTCATGATAGTTTATTTGCTCCAGACCATCAGTTTTGCCTGTGAAGTGTTTCTGAATTTTCTCCAACTTGTTTACTTCCATTTGTTTGACTGGTGACCATATAACTCAGCAGTATGAGAAATAGAAAGCTGATTATGAAAATGCTAAGTATGCATATAACTCCTTTATTTTATGGTTACCAGCTGAATTAGTAAACATTAATCAGCTGAAGAGAATCCATGAGCACTTAACAAGTAAGACTGGGGAGTTAGAACACTTGACCTATCATGAAAGATTGGAAGAACTTGAGCTATATAGCCTTTAAAAAAGAAGAGGAAGGAGAAAGGAAAAATCTTATTATTAGAAATTTCATAAATTGGGAGAATGGATAATAAGAGCTGCACAAAATTCCATGGAAGATTTCAGCCTGAAAGGTATGCTTGGGATAAAGTGAATTGTAGGGATGTAGTAAAGAGGTAGCAATGTGCTGTCACTAGATTGAATTACAGCTTTTGAAGCACCTGGGAGAAACCACTAAAAGGTTTTTGGGGCTCGGTTGAGGATAGGGAGCTGTGATTTCAGTTCATTACACATGACATCTAGAGAATGGATGCGAGTGAATAAGGCCTTTTCTTTATCTTTTCTTGGTGCTACCTTGCAGATGCAAAAAACAACCAGTATGAAAAATCTCAGAAAATCACCAATCGAAACTAAGAAAAGGAGGAACCCTTTAGGGTTTTGCCCAACAAGGTTAGAAGTATACATGGAGGGAGCACTAAAATGTTTAAAAGAGGATATGCAAATGGCCTAAAGCATTTCAAGTTGAACTCAGACAGACAGCTGTACATTGTGTGAGGTGGTAGAAAACAGCTATATTGAGAAACAGTACATGCTAGCTTCTCCTCAGGCTAAATTTCATCGCATATACTCATAGGTAGATGGGTACTTTCTCAGGTTTTTAAGAAGTGAGTACTGAAATTTTTAAGACTAGGAAAATGGCTGTACACAATTCTTGTTGAACTGAAGACAAACAAATATGAAATATGTGTGGCAACAGAGGTGTGGGGATTAATAGAGGGAATGTGAGGTGTGGGATGTGGATTGGGTAGGGATGTGGGATGTGAATCAAGAAAGGTGATATAGGGTGTGGACTAAGAGAGAGAGTGTGGGATAGGGAACAAGAGAGGATTTACAGTGTGGATCAAGAGAGGTGGTTTGGGATGTAGATCAGAATTAGATTTGGGTAGCAGATAAAGAGAGGTGGTGTGGGATGTGGATTCAAGAAGATATGGGCATAGTTTAAGAGCTAAGGTGTAGGAAGCAGATCAAGGAAGCAGGTGTGCATCAAGACAGGTAGTGTGGTTGTGGGTCAAGAGGAAATGTAAGATGTAGATTAAGAAGAAATTTCAGGTGTGGATAAAGAGAAGTGGTGTAGGATCTAGAGGGAATGTGGGATGTTGATCAAGAAGGAATTTTGGATATGGATTAAGAGAGTTGGTGCAGGGTGCAGATCATGAGAGATAATGTGAATCACTAGGGAATGTGGGTTGTGGATCAAGACAGCTGGTGTGGGGTGTGAATCAAGAGATGGGATGTGGGATATGGGAAAAGAGATTGGGTATGGTTTGTGGATCAAAATGTGGGATTTGGATCAAGAGATGAGGTGTGGGTCAAGAGGGGCTTTATCAGCCTTCTGTGGATAATAGGAGTCTGTTGGGGAGGCTACCATGTTCTGCCCTTCATCCATCCAGTTTGATTTTTATTATTTTCAAACCTATTGTTTTACATATTATTGCAGTATTTTTTTGTAGAATTATCATTATTGTTTGCATGAGCATTTGGTACAGAATTTTTGTCAAATGGTGACATTGGCATTGTTAGGAAAAGGAGCCTTCCTCTTACTGTGTAAACGTATTCACTTAAGTTGACCTTTTCTAGGAGCATAACTCTTAGTATAAGCAAGAGATACCAGTACATCCTTAGAAGGGTTTCATGGTGAAGGTAAAAGCTTAGATCATATGTTGATTTGATGGCCACCTAATTGTCATAGAATATTATTTATTTATTCTGTCATATCTTTTTGTTCATGGCATTCAGTAACTTGAATAACATATATACTTTCCCCAATGCGATGCAGCTCAACTGGTGGGACACTCGTCTCCACTAGCCAGTGTAGCAACACGGGTTGGAATGCACAGGGTAAAGATTAGTCTCGTATGGTGAATATCATAGTCTGTCTTCATATCAAGGCAGGCTCAAGTACAGTGTGCATTCAGCTTAAAACATAATTTCCATGATATATAAATATATATGTAATATACACTGCTGTTGTAAGGCCATGGCACTTGCAGAGTGTTCCCACTTTTCATGAGTTTTGCTTCACACTGATACTGTTTTGGCACTTCTCAGTTTTGGTCCTAAAAGAGAGAGGTACATCAGTTATTTATGACTCGGTGCATGATATGCAGTACCCTTTTATTCCATGTAACCAAATGGAATTCTAGGAAAACTGATGTGTTCTTTTAAATGCTGAATACCCAGGTTGGCCCTCTCTGTCAGCCTATACTCACTTCCACACCTTTCTCTAACATTGTCATTTTTCACTTGATCAGCTTACTTCACAGTACATGTCATCTTCATCCATTCCATTTTCAGCAAACCCACGCTCTTCCTAGCCTTTCTCTGAAAGCCCAAGATGCATCCATAAAACACTCTTAGGTCTACTAAACCTTCAAACATACCCATTTTTGCCCATATGAACGCATACTTATCCTTAAATACAATGGATGTTTGTTCCCTTTTCAACCCTTTGTCTTAATTCAGCTCCCGTAGTTCCATTTCCTGCCAATCCTACCCTAGAAACATAAGCATTCCAATTCCACTAGTCCCCCCCCCCCATTTGAAGGTACACTGAAACAGTCCTGATTTACCCATTTGCTTTGTCTCATTACCTTACTTTATTTCACTTTAACCCTCCACTTCCTTCACTTACTGAAGCTTCAAAACTCTGTAACCATATTTTATAGTATCTTTCAGGCGTCTGCCACCAGAACTGTCATCAACAAACAGCTACTACTTTAACTCTTATGGGCCCTATCCCCCACCCTGGCATATTGCAGATCCACTCATAGATCCAAGACCTTCACATGGACTCCCTTACCACCTTATCCACAGTCATATTAAACAGCCATTGCAACATCACGCTTTCATGACATAGACCCGTACTGGAAACCACACAACTTCCTATCCTCGTACTTGCACATATACCCTGCTGTCATATTTAACACTCCTCATTGTATTTAGCTTCTTCCTATATAACCCTATACTTTTGACACCTTTCGTAGGTCAAGTATGTCAGTCGTGTTTTAGGCCTTCTTCAGATACAATAATGCCACATAAGGTTTTCTCTTTCTCCAAGTATTTTCAAAGCATTCCTCAAAGCAGATACCTTATCCACATATCCTTTACCTCTCCTGAAACCACATTGCTCCTTCCCAGTCACCTGCTCTATGGATAACACCACCGTCTGTCACCAATTCCATACATCATACTATATACACTTTCATTTTTGTTTTCCATCCATTTATATAAAGGCACTATACGAACACTGTGCTAGTCCTTAGATGGCTCACCTTGGGGAATATACATTATAAGCTCTGGAACTCTCTACCTTCTCATGTCTTTCCCAATAACTATGACCTGGCTCATTTCAAGAGACATGTTTTTCACTTTCTCAAAAATTTGTAAATACTTTCCTGTCTGTTTTTCCCCCTTTCTCAATTCTCACACACACACACAGCCTATCTGCAATCTTATCCATTTCCAGCACTTCACCATCTGTCATTTTGCATGAGACTTCCACTACCTCCTTTCTTTTTACTAGCCCATTTGCCATGGCTTTTCCTGCATCCCACCTCATCTCATGCACAGCACATTTGCCTTCGTCTTATCTTTTATAATCTTATTCTTTGAAGTTTGTTGATACTCTCATTCCCATGACTCATTTGCCTTCATTTTCAGCTCTTATACCTTTCTTTTGACTTCTTGCTGCTTACTTGTGTAATCCTCTTAATAGTGCACACTCCTTTGCAGATATTGACCATACACTTCCCTTGTCTTTGTAGTATAATATTTTGATATTGTATTACCCCCTCTTTCACCACATATCATATCACCTTACACGAAATCTTTTGCCTCAAACCAATAGTACTGGATACTTTTTTGTGTTACTCTTTCTTTTGTTACTGATTTTCACACAACATAATCATCATGATAGTAAATGCATGTTCATGTGTAGGTACCACATTGCACTCTGATCACTTACAGTTTATGAACTGCTTGTATATCTTTCTGTAATCTGACTGTAATATACCTACAGAATTTCATTTTGGATTTACAGCTACACCCCCAAGATCAACCAGCAAGACATCCATAGCAGGGAGAAGACCATGGCGGTGATGGTGGCGGATGGGAGGCCCTGTTGGATGGCAGCTTGGTCAGTGGCAGCTTAGAGTCAAAACTCTGTACAATGTATCACGTGGCAAAGCTTCACGCATTATAGACCATCACAAAACAAATCTTCATCTTTATAAGCTATACATGCCACATGGCAAAGCATTGCATGTGAAAGACTTGTAAAAGCTAAAGTTCTGTTGGGCCTCTTTGTAATGTTTATCTTGGTTGAGCTTAATGATGAATGGAGTCCCATAGGATAAGTACCAGACTTAGCCTTTGTATGGAAAAAAACACTATTTACCCGTTTATAATGCATATCATGATGAAAATATTCAGAAATATGAAAGATTGATTAATCTCCCTACCATGGTTACTTTATAGCTTGATTTATAGAAAATCACACATTATTCTGTACAATTTGAAATACTTAGTTGAATAATTCCTCTATGGTGAATTTGTACAGCAAGAATATTTTTCAACATGTGTGTAAAGCATCATATGAAAATCCAACCTGAAAATGAGAGCCAGAGGATCATCTCAAATGTAAGATTGTCAGTCATGTCCTACCACAGATGTCAAAGCTACACTTTTTGTTAATAGTATTACTTTTTGTACAAGTGAGTGAACTCTTTCTCAGTCTCCAGCCTCTTCTGTTCTCCATGTTTTTCAACTCATAAAACAGATTATATAGTTTGGGTGACATGGAAATTGATTAGATATTGTATTAGTATATTATCTTACTTTTTCATGGTTAATGTCTCATTTCGTAGGATATTGTTTTAAACGGAAGTTAAATTGTTTTACTCCTTTTTGTGAAATAGAATTGCCTGTGCTCATGATTTGATAAGATATTCTTAGAGAGGTGGTAAGAACTTTAGATAAATTTAAGAAGGCAAAAGCAAAATGTTGGCACACTCTCTTCATTTACAGCAGATTTACAAACATTACATAATTTTTTACAAGACTTAGCAAAGGAATATGGTAAATAGCATAATGACAGATAATAACTAATAAATAAATATAAATAAAAAAGTCTGTTTTGTGTACTTGATGAGATAGTTAAATGGAGCCAGCAGTGCACCTCAAATACCTGTCATAAACTATGCGTTACTTTTTATGAGAGCAAGAAAGTTTACAGTGGTCTAGTATTGAACACTTATATTGCAGCCTTGCTATGTATTTGGGATGGAGTATATATGCCACCCCACCCCCCGGGAAAATAGCATTGCCAACCCCCGCGCCGGCGAGGTAGCGCCAGGAGACAGATGAAATGGCCACATTCGC
>JAYMFT010400840.1:0-18934 GCA_038088735.1 Panulirus argus | reverse complement strand
AACCTTTGCCCCCCCTCCCCCACCCTTATGACTTACTTCCACTTTCATGGTTCCATTCGCTGCCAAGTCCATTCCCAGATTTCTAAAACATTTCACTTCACATCCTCCAATTTTTCTCTGTTCAAACTTACATCCCAACCAACATGTCCCTCAACCTTGCTGAATGTAATAACCTTACTTTTATTCACATTTGCTCTCAAGTTTCTCTTTTCACACACTTCCAAACTCAGTCACCAACTTCTTCAGTTCAAAATACTCACTCAGTCTCCTCACTCCATCACTATCTGTTATCACTTCCCCATTTGTTCCCTTCACCAATGTCCCATTTGTTTTCTTGTATTTTGTGCTCTATTTACCTCCTTTCAAAACATCTTTTTATTCTCACAAAAGTTTAATGATACTCCCTTACCCCAACTCTCATTTGCCCTCATTTTCAACCTCTACACCTTCCTCTTGACCTCCTGCTGCTTTCTCTTATACATCTCCCAGTCCTTTGCACTCCTTCCTTGTAAGTACCGCCCAAATGCCTCTCTTTCCTCTTTCACTAGCAACTTTACTTCTTCATCCCACCACTCTCTACCCTTTTTAATCTGCCCACCTCATACCTTTCGCATGCCACATGCATCTCTTGCACATGACATCATTGCTTCCCTAAATACCTCTCACTCCTCACCCACTCCCCTCACATCATTCACTCTCACCTTTTACCATTCTACACTCAATCTCTCCTGGTATGTCTTCACACAAGTCTCCTTTCCAAGCTCACTTACTCTCCCCTCTCTCTTCTCCCTGACATTGTCTCCTCTTGTTCAAAAACCTCTTCAAATCTTCACCCTCATCTCCACAAGTTAGTGATCAAACATCCCACTAGTTGCCCCTCTCAGCACATTTACATACAAATGTCTCTTTTTTACATGCCTATCAATTAATACATAATCTGATAATGTCCCTTGACTGTCTCTCATATTCACATACATATACTTTTATATATCTCTCTTTTTAAACCAGTTATACCCAATCACCAGTCTTTTTTCAGCACACAACTCTACAAGCTCTTTGCCATTTCCATTCATAACACTGAATAACCCCTGAACACCAACTATACCCTCAATTGCCACATCACTGACCTTCGTTTTTAATTCACCCATCACTAATACCTAGTCTCGTGCACCAAAACTGCTGACACACTTACTCAACTGCCCCCAAAACACTTGTGTCTTATGATCATTCTTCTCATGGCCAGGTCATAAGCACCAATAATCAACCGTCTCTCACCATCTGCTTTCAGTTTTACCTACATTAACCTAGATTTTACTTTCTTGCATTCTATCACACACTCCCACAACACCTGCTTCAGGATTATTACTGCTCCTTTCTTAGCTCTTGCCCTCTCTCCAACCCCAGACTTTACTCTCAAGATATTACCAAACCATTTTTCCCCTTTACTCTTGAGCTTTGTTTCACTCATAGCCAGAGCTTCCAGATTTCTTTTCCCAAACATACTAACTATCTCTCCTCTCTTCTCATCTTGTTTACATCCACACATATTTAGACACCCCAATATGAGCTTTTGAGGAGAATGAGCAATCCCTGCTTGACTCCTGTCTCCTCTTTAAGAAATTGAAATACAGGAAGGGTAGGGTTTCTGGCCCCTGCTCCCATCTTCTTTAGTAGCCATCGACGACATGCAGGGAATATGAGATGGCTTTGGTAAGGGCATCTTATTGCCTGTGTCATGTTAGCTACTATAGGAAATAAACCTTAGTACTCTTCATGATAATGAAATCTGACCTAAGCAAAGATATAAAACAAAAGTGTAATACAGTGTTTCGTAGATGACACCAGAGTAAACAGAATGATAAGCACAGAAGAAGACAAAAAACAAATGCTTCACAATTGAACATGCAATACAAATGGACTAAAGGAATATAATGGAATATTGTGAAGAGAAATTCAGGTAACTAAGTCATGGAAAGATATCATATGTAAAGATGACACCCTACAAACAGGAATGGAAATTTTTGAAGATGACAGAATAATCTTAAATGAAAACTGGAATATAAAGAACACATTGATAGAATAACATTATCTTGTCAAGTCTTTCCCTCTTCCTACAACCTTTCTGCCCTTAAGATTCAGGTCTACAAGTACCTGAAAAGCTCTGATTTTTTTTTTGCCACTTGAATTAGCCATGATTAGAGCATATTTGCCCTTTCTTGTCAATCACTATAAAAAGAATTTAAGTGGAGTGATGAGGGGGACATTTCCATGAGATGTAGAACATTTATGATGAAGCTATTTAATAATTATGAAAAAAACAACTTTGAAAACTGCTTTATTTTGTGCGCATCAAGGCATGGAGAAATTAACAAGGTAGAAGGTATTCAGAAACACCTGACATGTAGCATCATGGGAATGGAACATTTAGATTATCATGAGCTAGAAAGATTCTTTGTCCCAGAAAGATATGGGGAAAGATATATGATAATTTTATTCATGTTGGCAACTTGAGTTATCAAAAACATTATATGTACTTGGTATAAAAGCATCTCAGCATATAAGAATAGATTATTTATGTTTGCAGCAATTCCTTGAAACATACCAAGAAGATATCTGACAAAAGTTTATGACAGTCTCAAAAAAGATGAAAAGGTTGTTCAGTGTACTGCCAGGTAAAATAAAAGATTGACATGGGATAAGCACAGAAATATTTAAAAGAATTCCTGATAGATGGCTAAAGATAGTCCCAGATGAGCCTAGGATTGGTAACTGTACAGTGTTGTACAATTTTCATGGTAGCAGAAAAAAATGGTAATGTTAAACTTTTGAGATCTACAAATGTATCTCTTATTGGGTCCATCAACATCTACAGATTTACTTTATATCTTTGTTTGAGAATTGCTACACAATTCCAAGGCTATGATCTGGTTAGTTAGGGATAAAGAGGGGGACATGTATGGGTGCCAAAAGCTTTCGCAGGATAATCCCTCTGTTACCTGACAGCCACAACAGGAAAGGGAAATCAGTTTTGTCAATGCTGCCAGTTTTTGCTGATACATGTGCTCAGTGTCATGACAAATGTTACTGATAAAGTTAATAATATAATAAATTTGTCCAGAATGGAATAAAAGCAAAATGAGAATCATTCTGATATATAAAGTAGAAAAAGTGAATATTAAGTCATGTATGAAAGCACTAGAGCAGTAGCGCCAGAGGAGTTACAAGGCTGAAATTTCTTTTAGGCTGTTTTTCTGTCATTTCTTGACCATTTCAGCTCCCCCTGGTCAGCTCTTTAAATTGGACTGACTACCACTACTGTCTCTTTATGTCAATCCTTACATAATGAAAACTCCTCACACATATTGTCCTCAGGGAGGAGATGTGTGAAAGAAACTCATATTTTTAACAAAAAAATTACTCTGACAAGCATTTCTTCCTTACAGGTCTCTGAAATTTCCAGTGCTACTTGCATATATTTGATCTTGCTTAGCTTGCTCCCATGTCCACAGTTCATTTGGTTAAAAATATTTCCTAGCTGTTTCTGAGAGTGACTGATTTTTAATTGGGCTTACTTTCCACAAATATGACCTGTCAGGTGGGTACCCTTATGTATTTGGTAACACACTTGACATGGCGCAGATTTTTCTTTGCTTGTCAAGAGCAATGGAATCATATCATCTGTTTTTCTTTTGACCTGCTCTCACTAATTTTTCCTTGTCTTTTAATGTGGAATATTCTCTGGTCTTTGAAGGGGCCACTTTGAGCTTCCCTTACTCCCACTGATTTCTCTTTGTCTTTTAATGTAGAATATTTTCTGGTCTGAGGCCACTTAGGTGTACTGTTGTTTCAAACAGGGGCATTGTGTAAATTTTATTCACTCAGATTGTGACTGTCCTGGAAATGTTTTCTTTGATTCCTTCCATAGGTAGATGGTCTAAGCAGCCTCAGGGTGAGGTCATCTCAGCATTTGTCGGCATTGAGTGGCTCATTTTAGAAAAGGTATCTCCTATGTGAGAATATAGGTTTTCAATTTCTCTCTTGTAATCTGTTTTCTGTCTACCCTTTTCAGTCTTTTGTTGTTTTCAATCAGTTTTTCCCTTTGCATATGATTTATATGCTGAGGCTTCCTTAATTATTTCATTTATTATTTTGTATTGCAAATTAGTGGCAATTGCGTCACTTACTGTGAATGCCAATCCAAGATAATGAACTTTTTTCATCAGACCTTTTGAGCATTGCAACTGCATTTCAAACATTATAAGATGTAAAGGTGGTTGTTCTCTAAAATCACCGAGTAAGACTCTGCATGACTGATCTGCTTTGAATGCCAAGAGAGACTTGTTACAGATGCTTGGACAGTAGTGGAATTTGTCCCAGATGACTGAATATATCTTTTATAACCCTTACACTATGTTTAGAGAGCAACCTTTTAAGTGATCAAGTATTTCATTAAAGATAAAGTAGGTATGCATTGAAACTATTGTTTTGTTAGAGTATCAGTAATGTAAGTAGCATTAGCGAGTTTTAGTGACAGGGCTGTTACTGACACTGCATGTTATTATTTTTATTATCATCATTATTATTATTATTATTATTATTATTATTATTATTATTATTATTATTATTGTTATTATTTTTATTATCCCTGGGATAGGGAGAAAGAATAATACCCACATGTTCCCTACATGTCGTAGAAGGCAACTAAGAAGGGCGGGAATAGGTGGCTGGAAATCCTCACTTTCTGTACTGTACTACTTTCCAAAAGAAGGTACAGAGCAGGGAGCTAAGTGAGCAGTTTCCCTGAAAGGCTTTTTCACCTATTCTTGATGCCACCTTGCTCATGCTCATTATTATTATTATTGTTATTGTTATTATTATTGTTATTGTTATTATTATTATTATTATTATTATTATTATTATTATTATTATTATTATTGCTATTATTATTGTTGTCATTACTCTTATTATTACTTGCTGTCTGCCCCCTTACAGGCAGGGAACAGCTAGGCCTATCTTCTTTGGGGAGATGAGCCTTTGACTTATGTTCCTTGGGAAAGATGGAGGGTTGGTGGGATGGGGGTTTCAAGAATAGCCCTACAACCTCCTTACCAGGGCTGGTACCATAGGGGAATACTAAATGGGATGACTCAGAACACAAGGATACCTACAAGATCTGGTATTCATCTTCTGTAAATTTTTTTTTGACATGCATACATCCATGTATACATATAGCATCTGCAAAAAGTCTTGTCTGTCCCACCACATATTTTCATAGGCAATACACAGCTAAGGTTTATTTTGATTATAAGCATATATGATGCACTCAAGGTTAAATCATCATATATCTAGTTGCTTAGTGTAGTGTTTCTGATGTTGTGAGGACCAGCAACCTGCCTCAGTGTAACCCATGTTATCTATAGGGAAGGATGTTCTTTCTTTATTCCTCATAGCTGCCCCTTCATTTTGGGAATTTCTCCTCTGGGCACTGAATTTCTTTCCCCTGTGCTTCAAGATGGTTGGCTCTTACCTTTCTAAAGAGGAGAAAGCCCAAATTCTTACCTGCATTCCTGGCAGAAAAATTTGGCGTGATAGGGCCCACACCAACATTTTTCACCCATTTGTATTATACCCCCAAAACATGACTCTGAAATGTTGAAAAATACTGGGGCAGCTCATGGATGTTGTTGGGGAGGGGGGAAACCCCAGGGTAGCAACAGGTGGTGGTCAGTCTGCCTGGAGCTATTGTGGTGGGTGAATGTTTTTTTCTGTTGTCCCCCAACATCTGCTTTTTTACCCTACCCACATGTGTTTTGTGGTCAGTTTGTGCAGCAATGCCTGGCCCTAAGGACTTGTCTAAAGAAGATATTGCTGCTATTGTAGCCTTGTACAAGGCAGGGAAGTGTATTAAAGAATTAGCTGAAACTACAGGTATGGCACTATGAAGTGTGCAAAGATGGACAAAGTGCTTCATTGACAGTGGTGGCATTGACATTCCTACCTAGAAGAAATGACCTGGACAACCTCGTATCACTTCCCAATGCACTCTGAAGATTATTCAGTGTCAAGTAGACAAGAATCCACTTATTTCAGCATGACACTTAAAGGATCATGTGTCTGTATGTCCTATTCATAGCTGGCGTAATAATAACTTGAAATTCAAGAGGAGTATGCCTCACAAGAAACCGCTTCTGACAGACCACCAACTCAAGAATAGACTTGCATTTGCAAAAGATATTTGCAGTGGGATGTCAAAAAGTGGAATAAAGTTTTATGGTCTGGTGGGGATACATTTTATGTTATTGGCAGCTGTAGAGGCAAATTATACCAGAGGCCAGGTAGTGACCCATACCACCCTAAGTACATTCAAGCGTCTGGGGCAAACCACAGAAAGGTCCATGGGGCCTGGATGTGAAAAGGGAGCTGTGGTTTTGGTGCATTACACATGACAGCTAGAGACTGAGTGTGAACGAATGTAGCCGTTTCGTCTGTCTCCTGGCTCTACCTTGCAGACGCTGGGGGTAGCAATGCTAATTCATATGGGGCAGGGTGGCATCAGGAGTGGATGGGGGTGAGCAAGTGTGAATATGTACATGTGTATATGCATGTGTATGACTATGTATGTATATGTCTATATATTGGTATGTATATATATGTACTGTGCATATATATGCATGTATGTATATATGTGTGTATGTGGGGGATGGGTCTTTCTTTGTCTATTTCCTGGCGCTACCTTACTGACACGGGAAACAGCGATCAAGTATAATAATAAAAAAAATTACCTTAACATATTATTACACACCATAAGGTATTTTTCCAATTGTAATTTTGCACATCCCACATGTTATCAATGCTAGCCCTGCCTTCCGTCACTTTCATTTCTCCCTTCAGCATTTCTTCACATTAACTTCTAAATGGCATTTCTTTTAAATGCATAATGTCAACATCATAATCACAGTTTCTCAAGTAAATAAAACTCATTTAATCTAAAAATATATTAACTTTAGTACAAGAAACAAATTATTAAATGAGCTCACTCACTGGGTTGGAGATGATGCAGATCATTGCTTTGGGGCAGTTTTCAGCACAGGCCTTTACCAGGTTGGCAACAATGGAAGCATTGGTGTTGAAAAGGTCATCACGGGTCATACCTGGCTTGCGGGGAACACCAGCAGGGATCACCACTACTTCACATCCTTTCAGAGAGTCCTGCAAATGAAGGGACTTTCTCAAAATAATATCAAAGATTTTAAATATTACATTTCACATCCCTCAAGCTACTTTCCATAAAATATCATTTAATTGTTTCATTCAAGGTATGCTTTCACATGTTAAAACTTAATGCTATATATTTACCATCTGACCATAATTTTCAACCCTAAACTTCCTCAAATAATTTTATGTACTAACCCGTACAGTGTTTACACTTCCATTTTTGTAAAGTTGTTTTGCTTTATTTCAGCAACTACTATAATGTTCATGAATGGTGGTTAAGAAAAAATCAAAATGTATTCATCCTAGTTGTTTTCTGAAATCCTAATTCCACAGACAACTAAAGCCTGAAATTATCATATACATATAAGAATTTAATTGAAGACATCTGCTAAGCATACACAGGCACTCGTTTAAAACCACAGCATGAAATCTGGTATCCTTCTTACGAGCTAAGTAACAACCACTTACGCCGAGCTGATCGGGTCCAACGTAGCCCACAACCTTAGCGGGTGATTCAATGTGGGACAGATCTGCTGCAACTCCTGGGGTGTGAACAATATCATAAAGTGACAGCTCTGTAACCAGGGGGGAATTCTTCAGCAAGAGGGATAGTGGCTGCCCAATTCCTCCACTGGCACCCATCACTCCAACCTTCTTAGTAACCTGCAAATATAAGAGTTATTATTTTGTATGCTATTAATTTTATTCATAACTGATATACTTGCAGATATAACTGATTAGAGGAAGTATGGAGGTAAGGAAACTCAGAATGAAGCAGGAATACTTTATCCTCTTACTTTTTCACCAAAGGCTTTCTCCGAGACTTGTGCCTGTTTGGATTCTACATAACTTTATTCAGTTTGTAAGTCAATATACAAACTGAATGAAACTGTTGTTCATGGAAACTTGCTTGTGAGGATTATAAATACGTATTTATTCTTGAGGTACTCCACAGAATGCCACAATGCATCGTAATGTCTGAATCCAAATGAATAAAGTTTTGGAAATATACAGGGCGAGTTCAGATGACTACGAAGACGGGTCACATTAATGCTTATGGGATCTGTTCCACACAGGAGTCAAATTGCTATCATCTCTATACAAGACCTGAACTTGCCATTTACCTCTCGCACCAAATGACCCATAGTGCTGTTGAGTATAGTCCTTTTTTGATAAGTTGTATCATGTTGAAGAAAATAAAAAGGCATTACCCTACACTAACAAATTATTTAATATTGAAAGATCAGGTTTAAATCACTCTGCTGTGGCAACTATGACATCATGAGCAGAACATATATATAATCCTATAAATCATGTATCCGGCAGAGGATAAATTATTTTTAATTTAAACATATCTAACATGTATCCGGCAGAGGATAAATTATTTTTAATTTAAACATATCTAAATCATGGTGACCCGATGCATATTGCACCCCGGTATAAAGTCCACTGATATGAATTAATTTGAAACCCACATATTTCACCGGTGCCCGTTAACCAACTTTTTTTTTATCAATTTTGGGGAACATTCTGGTTGAATATATAACTGTAGTATCGGCTAAAATCGGCAAGACTAGCATAACAGATGAATCCCTATGGTGTCTCAGTAACCTGTGCTGAGCCGCTCCCTGCATGACCGTTCCCTACGTCGTCATATCTCGCCTAACATATTAATCCAGATGATTACCTCCATAGGCAATGACAGCTGCTATACACCTTATAAGGCCACATGAACGAAGAATTAAGGCAGCTGGCAAGGGCAAATAAAACCGAATGAAATCGATAGAAATCCGAGCAGTCATCAGCCAACAACCCCGGTTGTATCCTTATATAAAACACAAAAGACAACATTAGCCTCACCGGATTCGTGGTGGAAAAGTTCTTGGCATATTGACCGAGAACGGTGACGGTCTGGGGCCTTAAAATCCTGGAAAACATTGTGAAAATACTAGTAAGGTCCCGCTGGTGAGGATTTTGCGTCTCTTCAAGGTGAGACCGGCTGACAAGGACAGTGCTGCCAACTATTCCCACCAGCAGTTGCTCAACTTAGCGCTCCTGAGAAAAAGATAAAGAAAATATATATGAACTTTTATGTAAGCTTTATATGTTATACATAATATGTAATTTATATTCGGACAAAAGGAAGGATATAGATCAGCCGGGTATATAACTTCTGTGCATAGAAGGTATTTTTGCTCACAGTAGCATAGCTAAGGTTTCAAGTCCAAGTCAAAAATAAATGCATAGGTGACAGAGACTTAATGGTAAAGAAAATAATAAAATAATTTTTGAGAGGTATGTTTGATTTACATGAAAATACACAAAACTTTCTACAGCACAAAACTGCAGATTTTGTCATTATATCATAAACTGGTGTGGATTACATTATGACAAACGCATAATAGCGAACTAAGACCACATTTCTAATTTGACTTGCAGGAAGGCCTGAATATCTATGGACATTATTAGCTTTCAAGATACAATTCCCATAAATGAAAGCAATACGACTCTTCGACGCCCTTTACATATGACCAGGCTAATCTTTAAAATCGACCCCGCCACTTTTTTCAAATATGTTGGGAACATCAGATTTTATAAATGTAGGACACAATGGATACTCAGATACTTGGTATGAATATAGATATGCAAATATATTAGATGAAGTAACTTAGATATGAGGTAACATTCTATAGCTACTGATGTGTTGCGTAATTTCTAGAGAGTGTTGAACAATTAGCCCTCGAGTGAAATCTACCCTACCTCAATGAATTTCTGCCTGGAAACCATAGTCTTATTTCTGTCGAATGAAATGTGTGCCTTCTGATATTTACTTATAGAGGACGATAAAAAAGAGGTCTACATGGCATATTAATTTAAACACGGCTTTAGTATTTTGAAGTTTGAAGAGCTATTGAAAAACCACGAGATTGTTACAGCTGTAATATTTCTTACAAGACGACTAAGCTGTAGTCTGTGGTACTAATATTATACTGTATTATACCTGGATCATGTCCGTATTTTTGTATGTAGTATGACTGTATCATTCCACATATTTGCTCTAAGTTTGTTGATGGAATGATATTACGCTATCATTGTCCTCCATCTATAGTTATTAATCTCTCATATATCGGAAAGGGTTTCCAGCTACTTTTACACAGTAGATCGATATCCTGATAACGAAATTTACAAATAATAGTGTAATATATAATGAATCGTCTAAAATCTGTGATATAGAATTTGACATTAGATAAAGCTCAGATATTACATCTTCATCACTAAATGTCATTAACTTTCCTAAGACTACAAAGAAATACAGGCCTCAAATTATTCAAATTTAGAAGTGTATACTAAACTATGATATCTTTTATGGACATATTAATTACTTTAAATCTGGTGAAGGTAACCTTTGCCAAGAAATGACTTGTGAAAATAATCGATTGTTATGACTTGCGGTCAGTCGGTCAACTGGCAGGAAGGCTGAAGATAGTTGGTCGGGCCTTCTCTCAATTGTTCTCCAAATTGGGCTTGAAATTCGAAATTAAAGAACATTCTCGCAATGGTAATTCATTTTTTTTAGGATTCAAGTATTGTAGATGATTAATGTAAGTGATATAATTAATTCTTTTGAGTTTTGGATTTATTAAGTGTCGATCGACTCAAAAGATAAACTGTTATTCTTCCATAGTACACATTATAAGATCCTGGAATCAGTAGACATTGATTTCGTACAGGAATATCAAATTAGAACTGCCACATCATCTCCTCTCCCGAGAACCAATGGTGTAATTTCGATTTAGTGGGACGTGGGAACAGTGGAATATGATTAACTTTTGTAATGGCTGTGTACTGTGTGTAGGTTATGATAGGACTGATTGGTGGGGCGTAATTACGGTAGATATGTTGATAGGAGGACTATGGAGATAAGGAAAAATGTATAGTCAAATTGACGTAGGCTAAAAAAAGAACGCTCCTAGAAACCAACAGAACCCAATGAATCCTTGGGAAACTTGCCTAGGCAGCCAGTATGTAGTAATGTCTTCCTGTTGGATCTCAATTGGATTAACTCATTAGAGTGGAGGACAATCAAATAAATGGATTCCTAGCCGAAGGTGTGATTCAGAAGGGCACTTGAATGATGATAGTGTATTCCAGTAATGCCTAAAGGGATAGTAGGGAGGGCTGTGAAGTTCAGAGACAGTGTGGGGATGAGATGGGGGGGTTATTTATTTCTGAAGTAGATGAAACACTTGAGAAATTTACAGAATTCGTGACAGCCTCATCTAGCATCCCAGTGTAGCTTAGATTTGCCTTTCATTTTGTATTCGTGAAATATGTCATTGCTAGAGTTCCGTTCTTGCACCGAGTTGCTGAAAGGTTTGTGTGCTGAGGGTTTCATCTCCCATACAAACAGGTCTAACAAATATCGTCCACTTACAGTGAGCTCTTGTCACCATGTGGGGCTGTTGAGGTGGGGGGGTAGCAAAACAAATGCATCCATTAATGCTGGTATATTTCTACTATAACTTGGTAAATCTTGGTTCCTGCTTGATAATTTCTAGAATCTGATGATTTCTTAAAGTTTTCCTCCTACTCGTGTATTACTCAACCATTCTGTCGTCTTATTGATTAGAAAGTGTCACTGGTTCTTGATGTCTATAGTCTTGAAACTGGGTTAGCTAAATTTATGGGAGATCTTATGATGCACAATTAGAGAAGCTTTTAAGTTTCAGTTTAGGTTAAAAAAAAGAAAAAAAAAATGGTGACAAAGTCCCCCCACATAATGATTCAGTGAAATATGTGGCAAAATTGCAAGATGGAGTATGAACTTTGCTCTCTTGATCAATATTTTTTCATATTTTTCATGCAGTTCTCTTCATTCCTCACCAATCGATACATGTATTTGTTCTCTACTTAAGTCATCCAATAATGTATGAATTTTCTTACATGGCAGTAGTTGTATTAGTTAATGTAAACATTTATTATTTTCAGTCTGTTGAAAAATAATTAGAAATGATAGCTACCCAGTCTCAGAGAAGAATCAGGTATCTTGCTGTCGATTAAAATTATGTATCTTTACAGCATGGACGACTTAAGATAAAGACAACAGCTGAACAAGCAGCAGAAAAGCAAAAGGAAAGGGAAGAAAAGAGAAAATTGTATCTTGGTGGTCTTACAAAAGCTTTTGAAAAGGTATAGTGTACTGGTTATAAGATAAGGAACTGATGCACAATTGCTGTCAGTTTATTTACTTTTTTAACCCTAAGTCAGTTTGTCTGTTTTCATGTTTTAATACTATTTTAATTTCCCTCTGCATGCTACTGTTTGATGTAATACCCTTGATTCTTTGCCATAGAATAGTGAAAACAGTATTTGTAATTTCCTATGTTACATGTACTGTATTTTGATAAATCTTCACTAATTTAGTATGTGTACCTGCTGAAGCAGGTCTATGCTTTTAGTATTTCTATGTCAAATAGGTAGGAATTTATTTGCACATAGGTTAGTTAAACTAATCTGCAGAATTATATCGCAGATGTTTTTGGCATTTTTGCTGTCTTAAACATTATATGACATGGGAATGATTGATGATTGTACATATACTGTATGGGGAAAACTTTGGATGTGGCGGGACATCATGTTTTACATACTCACCAGTACAAGTTTATATTATATGAAGCTGTTTAAGGTGTAATCTTTCGTTTTTTTTTTGTAGAACTTTATGGTGTTACTTATACGTAGGTTTTCTTGTGTATTTTTACTTTATGGCATTGATGAACTTATATAATAGGAAGCTGTAATAAGTAAAGAAACCATATGGGCATTTCTCTATTGATGTCATGACTTTGCTTCAAAATATAGGAGACATTCTACTACATGTAGAACAGTGAATGCGTCAAGTTTAGGAAATGCTAACCGCTGCACCACAGAAGTTGGACCGTCTCTCGTCTTTGTAAACTTACCAGACATTTGTAGATAAAAGCCCTGAAATATATATGTGATTTTTTTTACATTTGTATGATAACAGATTTCCATGCTTCACAGAGATCTTCAGGGGTCCATGATGAGGAAGGACTAAAGATAACTGCTCAGCTTTTAGCTGCCAATCCAGATGCTACCACACTTTGGAACTTTAGAAGAGAGATCCTCCTTGCCATGAAGGGGTCAGTAAATAAAAAAATTACGTGTTTTCTGTTGTGGATACATCTTTCATCTGTTGATGTGTCAAATATGCTGTTTTCACGAAGAATATCTTGTAAATTCCAGTAGACACCAGTTTGCATGATTTTTTGTTGATCCCTTCTGGTCAAACATATTTCTTGATGATTCTTAACTTACTTTATGGTGTGGTAGTGCTATGGTTAGAGTTTTTAGCAACAAAGCTGAAGATTATTGGAGTGAGTCATGTTAGTTCTAACTTTGGAATATACCCCCAAGTCTACCCAGCTTTTAATGGGTTTAAGTAGGACTGAAGAATTTAACTGTCACATGTAATGCCAGCCACATTGCTCATTTATGTACTGCTGACTGCAACATTTGTGTGCTCTTGCCATAGTAGCTCAGTATTAAACCACTGGTACACAAACTTAAGAAACATTATAAGATGAAATTGTAAGAAGAACTTATATTAGCATGGAAGCTTGTGCTCCACTTTAACATGCTGCAGTTGGGTTAAGGATGTGTATAATGGAACTCTATACACCCCATCATACTAGCACTGGGAATGGATTTAATCAAGCCGAATGATTTTATGTTGTTCTTTGAAGTGATTCAAAGCAGTCATTTATTTATCATTTTAATAACAAAAAAATTTATTAACTTTAAGATATCAGCTTTAATGGGTGGTTAGATTCTTTGAATAATCATTCCAGATATCCAGATGTCACTGGCTAGTAAACTGCTACTTTCACATTATTTTATATTGTTTACTTTAATGTTTTTCATTTATTTGCTCTCCCTGTCTTTACACTTACAAAATTTTTCTTGCCTTTCAGAGATGACCAAGAGGCATGGGAAAAGCTTCTTGCTGGAGAAATGACAGTAGTGGAAAGTTGTTTAATGAAAAACCACAAGAGTTATGGGGCCTGGCACCACCGTTGCTGGGTTATGCAGAACTTACCTTCACCCCCCTGGACAGCTGAAATAGCACTTTGTGACAAGTATCTCAAAGCAGATGAAAGGAATTGTAAGTATTATTATGAGGCATATCAAAGAAGTTTACATAATTTATGTTGCTTTAATAACATTAATGAAAGGAACTAAGCCTTTTCTTGTTTCATACCTTATGACATTTTTTATGTTAGTGAGGTAGCATAAGGAACAAACAAATACATGGTCTCATTCAATCAGGAGTGTAAGTACAGATGTCTTTTATGATGGCAATTTCAGAAATTGCTGAAACACCAGATATCAAGTCAATTTCTGCATTATTGAGTCATAACCTAGTAACAATTTTAAATCATCCTCAGGCAAATCCTCATTACACTCATTATTAGCAGACAACCACCAGATGCCAGTTTTTATATCTGAAGATAAGAGACTCTTGCAGTAAATGTCAGAAAGTTTTGAAAACCCTTAAGAAGGCACCACATGTTGAATATACAAAAGAAGTGGCTTTAGAAATGTGCAGGTTTAAAAGCAAGTTCACCTGATGTTCTTAAACACAGCCATCTGCATTGGTTTTGTGGCAACGATGAATCTTTATGAAGCTTAGATCCTTCCTAGTTAAACATAGCTTGGATATGCTAAATCAATTTTATGTTACTTAAGTCTGACCAATAATTTAGTCTTGGAATGAACGCCGATAGCATGTTTAAATGGTCTTATAAATGATGCTTTTTGACAGAAGTGTCAGAAAACTGTTGTGAATAAGTGGTTACTTCTACTTGACCACTGGCATACTGTGTAGAAATTAGAACAGCTCCCCCCAGGTTATTGCAAAATTCAGATAATTGTTGTGAAGTATTTAACCAGCATACAATCTAAGACATTTGCAAACCCTACCACCCATTGCAGATTGGTCTCGACCATGCCTAACTGAAGAACTGGCTGGTTTGTTACCTGTAAGTAGGTTAGTCACTGTTTGGAAGGACAGTGTTAATTGAAGGTCATCTAAGCCAGCAATTAAGTCATCTTATAACAGGTGTGGTCTTGGTGGCTGAGAGGAAGTGACCACTCTCTTTTGTAGTTTGAATTTTAGTTTATTGGGTCTCTTGTCTTTTGTCAGGACAGGTTTCTGCTATTCTTCAGTGGTATAGGTACAGGAACAAATTGTTTCTGTACTGCTTTTTATATTAAAATATTTAAGGCAGCTTTGTAATGTGATAAGAAATCCTAAAAAAAAAATAAAAAGCTGACTTCTTTGAAGTGGTTAGTGAATAGCATTATTCTGTGAACTACATAAGTTGCTGGTGTAGTGTGCTGCTTCTTCACTACTGTTCTTGTGCTTGCATATACATAATGAACCTCAGGGAGTGTAATGTGAAGACTGCAAATGACAGACAGCTTTATTTGATGTTTCAGTTCATTGCTGGGATTACCGAAGATTTGTAGTGGCAGGAAGTGATCACAAACCAGAGGATGAACTAAAGTTTTCCTTGCAGTTAATAGAGCACAACCTCAGCAATTATTCTGCATGGCATTATCGCTCCAAGTTACTACCAATAGTTCATCCCCCACCACCAAATACTCCACATCCTATATCAGAGAATGCACTTATTAAGGTAATGTTACTGTGTTGTGCTTTACCAAGAGATTTTGGTGTATAAAGTTGTTTGTAAATGGGTTTTATGTTTCATACAGTGACATGAGAACTTACTGTATTTTTTTAGGAAATCCAGATGAGTTTGCAATTATATAAACTGCAATTAGCATTTATATGGAGAAATTTATCTGAAAGGGATAATTTAGTTTTTTTTTTTTTTCCCCAGGAGCTGCAGACTGTAGTTGAGGCTGTATTCACTGATCCTTCAGATCAGAGTCCATGGTTCTTTTTAAGATGGCTTGTCAACAGACAGGAGAAAACTCCAAGGTGGGTACTGAAGAAGGTAAAAGGTCAATCAATCTGTTAGACTTAGTTTTTAAGCTTTTCAGTTTCTTCTTCAAGTTTTAGAAACTTTTGATGAAAGTATCAAGATATATGTAGCTTTTTGTTTCTTCGGCATATTTTAGAAAGTTTTACTGAAATCATTAATGTGCTTGTTTTTCAGGATGCTTCAGATTGGGTATATGCACAGTGAGGGTGATATTGGCACACTTATTTGTGTGTTCTCCCAGCCAGTGCCTAAGCAAGATGTTCCTAAGATTAATGTTGATGGTGCTGAGTATTATGAAACCTTATCGTGGTACACACCAAACAATGAACTTTTCTCCAGTGTTTGGGTGAGCATAGACTCATGGGTAGGAGTGTTTCTTTCTTTCCATTGATTTGTCATCGCCTTAGTTCATGAAGTATGTAGTTGTTTTTAATTCTTCCCATCTCCATTTCATAGGGTTTATCATGCATTGCTACCTTCCTGTTTACTCACACACATCTTTTATGTCTTGTGAATTAAAGGGAACAGATTTGTTAAGGAGGACAAAAATGGGTATGTCTGAAGGTAAAGGAGTCTCAAGAATGTTCTATGGATGTGAGTAATGGGCTGTAGATGAGGGTATGCCAAGGAGATAGATGTTTTGGAAATGAAATGTTTGAGGACAGTAAGTGGTGTGAGGTGGTTTGATTGAGTAAGTGATGAAAGGGTAAGAGAGAGGTGTGGCAAAAAAAGAATGTGGTTGAGAGCTGAAGAAGGTGTGCTGAATTGGTATGGACATAAGGGGAGAATGTGTGAGGAAAGGTTGACGTATGTGTCAGAAGTGGAGGGGAACAAGGAGAATGGAGAGACCAAATTGGAGGTGAAAGGATGGAGTGAAAATGATTTTGAGGGATCAGGGCCAGAATTTGCCAGATGGTGAAAGATATGCATGGGAAAGAGTGAATTGGAATTATGCAGTTTACAGGGGTCAGCATGCTGTCAGTGGATTGAACCAGGCACGTGAAGCATCCAGGGTAAACCATGGAAAGGTCTGTGGGGTGTGGTTGTGGATAGGGAGCTTTGGTTTCAGTACATTAAACACAACAGCTAAAGAATGGATGTGACTGGATGTGGTCTTTCTTTGTCTGTATCTTGCTAAGTTGGGAAACTGATCAATTATGAAAACAAAAAACTATTTTTTTTTTCCAAATCTGTCGTAAGTGAAAAGGATTTCGTATCCTTATCAGAGCCTGTACCCTGATTTTCAAATGTCAGAATAATTAAACTTTACTATGCAAGCTATTGCTAAGAATTGGCTAGGTGTAAAGATTAGGATAAGGAAAGAGACAGTACATGATTTATGTATAATTATCATGAGATATAGGAAATCCGTAAACTCAGGTGTGTGTCCATGTGGTTGTTCAGAGAATTTAGTAGAAGTGAGCCAGAAATTATACAGAAGCTATATTCATTCTAGTAATGAGCCTCTGTACTCTACAACACTTCAGTATATCTGATGATCATAAATATGTTTGAGAATGATTGTCTTTTTGTGACTGTGCCTCTTTACATTTAGAAATGGGTAGATATTGTTACTGACTTTGAATGTGTTTGTTTGGCATGTAATTCCCATATATCAGGGAAAGTATATTAAATTATAGTTCTTACATTTCAATTCAGGTAACAAAACTAGAACTACTGTCAACCGAGGCTCACAGCATCACAGTTAATATTAATGACTCCATGAACAAAACACTGTCTGTAGATCCTGGGCTAACACAGGCTATTGAGTGGGTTACATCACTTGAGGTTTGTGGTGAGGAGCTGTCTGACATGACACGTTCAACACTAGAAGAGGTGAAAGAAAACTGTGTTACCTTGGATGAGTTAGATCCAGATAATAAATGTGAGTATTGTCAAGTATTATTTTTTAACAGCTCCCTGTCCACAACCAGGCTCCACAGACCTTTCCATGGTTTCTCCTAACCACTACTTCCGTCAGTCCCTTCCATTCCTCAGTACGCTATTTTTGTTTACTCTCACTTTTTGCCAGTCTTCACTTTATCTCTCCAGCTATCTCCTCACACAGTCTTCTTTTCCAAGTACTCACTTTCTTAACTTTCCCACCCAAGTCATTTAATCTTAGTCTCTATAAACTTTCATCCTTACCTCCACCAAGGAGTGATTAGATGCAGTATCCTAACATCTGCCCTTCTCGAGACATTTACATCCAAGAGTTCATCCTTAACGTGCCTATCATTTTGTACATAATCCTATAATGGCTTCTCATCATTAATACCTCTCACCCATGTATACACATGTAAAAAAAAAAAAAAAAAAAACACCACCACCAATTTTCTAAACCAAGTACTCCTAATCAACAGTCATATTTCAGCACAAAAAACTCCACAAGCTGGTCACCGTTTTTACATGCTGGGTATCCATATCCAGCAATTATACCCTCAACTGCCACACTACCCTCTCATGCATTTTGATAACCCATTAACATTATAAATATGAATAAATAATTTTTCTTCCCACATTTTTTTTTTTCATTCATATTCGCTGTTTCCCGCATTTGCGAGGTAGCGTTAAAAACAGATGGTTAAGCCTTAGAGGAAAAAATCCTCGCTTGGCCCCCTTCTCTGTTCCTTCTTTTGGAAAAGTGAAAACAGGAGGGGAGGATTTCCAGCCCCCCGCTCCCTCCC
>JAYMFT010400831.1:0-18934 GCA_038088735.1 Panulirus argus | reverse complement strand
TTTTACTCTCCAAATAGTGGGTTTTTGTGGAATATATATATATATATATATATATAAAGTGTTACCGGATACTGCCTACCTGGGATTTCACTTCGAATGAAAAGTTATCCTAAGCGAGACAGGATTACCTTTAGGGGTGGATAGAAGTACAGTTTTGTTGAGGAACTTCTCGCTTCAAAGGAGTCCATCATTTCTCTTTCTCTGCTCCATGGAGTGTGCCCTCAAAGTTGCAGAAAAATCCATGGAAGGGATCCTAGGGTTGTATGATAACAGGCATGCTTTATATTTATCGGCGAGCTTGATAGAAGGAACAGCTGGATGGGCTGTGAACCGACTGTCCACACGGGATTAGATATGAACACTGACATCAGACTACTAATCCTTCTGAACGAATAAGACTGGCTCCGAAGTTATCAGTAGACTCATCGTAATAATCGCCGTCACATTTTATAGCTAACATTTTATTGTGCATGAGTTCGGCTCGATATATTGTTAAGAGGTCATTGGATAGAACCAGGGATCATATGAACAGTGAGAGCATGTGTGGATGTAGAGATGAGTTGAACACTTAAATGTGTTCAAGATTTTTCGACTGGTGGTTATATCTTGATGTTGACGGCTGTATTGCCCTTGGTCGTCGATGACAAGACAAACCACCCGACGAATAAGGGCCAGATTGATCCCCCGAGACAGTAAAACGAAAGGCTCAATAGCAACAAATCTAAGTTAGCAAAACACATGCAAAAGATAAGGCACGCCAGGCATAAACACAAGGACCTGCGTGCCGCCCCCTCTCCCAACATGAAAAAGACACCACAAACAAACCATGAAGATTTAGATAACTCAACAGTCAAACAAGAACCTGTTAAAACCCTCCACATACAACAAGCAGTGGACAACAAACATGTATAGTTCCACACAGCAACAAAAGTCTGTTTAATGAAAAAAAAAAAGCTTGAAACAGAACACAATGAGTATTGCAGTTGAGTGTTGGACTTTCTCAACATTTCCTCTCCACGAACACTACCCACTTGTTCTTCGGCTCCCTCCAAAATCCATTAATCCTATGCTCAACACCTCAAAGTCATTACAAGAAGAGGTATTTTCTAATTGTACTCAAACCGCAAGCAAGCAAGATACAGTTTGTAGTAAAAGTATTGTGTTAAGGAAATCTTACGACGGACTTCATTTCTGTCGATGGTGTTCTCGCATCGATATTTTGTAGTTTCTGTCATCATCTGTAGTATCGATAACGTTTATCAAATTGCTGTGATAAGAGGTTAACTTCGAGTAAATGGAACAGCTGTTGGATTTCCCAACCTTTCCGCTGCGTTTTATTTGTATCCGCACAAAAAATGATAATTTTATATTTTACGGCAACTAAAGGTTTCTCACGTACCTACGTCTTTCACAGATATCAAGCATTAACCGCAGGAAGGGTCTTTTTCTTTAGAAATGTAAATCTGAACGAGAGACGGAGTTAGGTGTGGACCTTTAAATAATAAGTGTTTGGCAAAGCAGGGAGTTCTGATAGTTATCAGTTAAGTGGAAGGAATGCTTGATATATGTGATGAATTTTATTATCCATAGATAGACAAAGGTAACGAGTACACGTGAATATTTCTATCAAGTTCTGGATGAAGACAGGTGTGGTCAGTTTGGTTTCTGGTGACAGTTTTGAGGTTTTCTAGATTAGGTGTTACGGTGGACCCCTAAAGAGTATATCAACGTATAGGAGTGTGAGAAGGGTAGAGCTTGGAGAGATTTACTGATTACTTTATTCCACATAATTCACACTTTTCACTGACTTTAGATATCTTATTCTTTTATGTGACATCTTTATTGACATCATGAACCAAAGATTTGCGAAGTAGTCAAAAGCGTCCGGAATTGGAATCTAACAATCACTCCATAACTACATACGCAATCTTCAAATAATCAGACATATAATCAAATTGTGAGGGCCGTACTACGTGCTTTGACATGCAATTAAGAAGAGGTATCTATGATGCACTCCCCATGAAGGTGGTGTGTGGCGGCCTGGTAGGGAGGATCGAAGACGTGGTGCCAGAGGAGCGCGACTCCCAGTCCCAGGCCCAGCCACTGCCAGTCCCAGATAGTCTTTGTTGTGAAGTGAGCAAGAGAGGTTATGTTCCTGGTGGCTCCCTGAGCTCTCTTCCTTGCCTTGTTTTAATTTTACCGTTCATTTGTGTGTAATATACTGTGAGCACTTATATGTTTGCGGAGTTACCGTCCTTACTTGCTCAGGGAGGGAGGAATAGGGTGTTGTTTATCAAGGATATTTGCTCAGCAACAATTGCAACGTGTGTTGCAGTACCATTGGTTGGCAAGCAGCCCAGGAACTGTTACAGGCACGGGAAGGTAAGCCACTGTCACGTACGCCTCACACTTGTACTTCTGTTATGACACTCCTGAATATCTCACAAGACATTCTGAGTTAGAGATAACCAACAGGAGTTGTTTTTATACACGCCATTAAAGTAGAATTAACCGCATGCCAGCATTGATTAATTATTAATTTGTGGTTTGAGGGAGAATGCTTATATTTCCAATATATATACATGGAAAGGATAACCGAAACTGGTGTAGACATTGAGAGGCATCAGTTGTTTTGTGTGTAGAGGCTGATGCCAGTTTTGGTCTTGCCAGGTGCAGGCTGGCCTCCAGTCGCAGCAAAGACTGAATAAACCAAGCCGTTAGAAATGAGAAAAATAATTCAAATCGTATCATTCAGCTTCATAATATTTCAGAGTCGACACTGTCACCGGATGAACGTGAAGACGGATTGATTGAGTTTGGAGTTTATGTATAGTTCACAATGAAATAGTTTGTGTATATTGAAGACGACTGTTTTATGTGCATGTGAGAAGTAAAGTGTAGGGTAAGCCCAATTAAACCTACCTGGGTAACAATAGACAAGTTACATAACCTCGTTGAACTAGAGTATAACAGCGGTACAATAATGTTTATGGGTCATTACTCTAGCCAGGTGCAGTTTACACGTATTTGACCAATTGAAGTATTGTTCGAATGTTGATTGATGAATTTGCGCACGTGACTGCAACATAGGTTATTTCATCCAACTAAAGCGCATATCCCCAGACGATTTAGTCCTGACCACTTTTTTTCTCCTGATACAGTACGGTATCTGGATTTTTTTCTGTGACAGATTGTTATCAGTTATCTCTTAAGATATTGCCTGTGTGGCTTGAGTTTGTGTTACCAGAAATTGTGTTCCCTTCCATGTAACTTAATTAGACTCTGAGTTATTTACTTTTTTATTTAGTCACATGGTAAATCGTGACATATAAGACGTTTGTGGTGAATTATCCAATGCTTTCAGCAGCACGCTTGCTGATGGTACAAAGCGTCCATGATTGCTTGAATGAAGAATGAGGTGCATGTTAGACGAGGCCTGCGTTGGCTTTCTACATAAGCAAGGTCTTATTTAAAGTATTCATCATTGCAGCATCCTTCATCAGTAGTATGTCAGGTCTCTCAAGTTATATCGTTGAATGTGGTTTCTAGAAGTGTGATTAATATGGTAATTTACTATTATATCATTGAATATAGTTTCTAGAAATGTGCATTTAAATTTACCTCACGAGAGTACTTTTCTAACCCATCCAGGCTAGCATTAGTAGTTCACATTCTCACACGGAAAATTAAGGACGAGGGATTACGATTCGGGCATATGTAATTCCAAGCATGTAGAATCTTTTCCATTTGTAATAAAAGAAAGTTGTTTTGGTTGATTTAGCGCGCCGTAATGGAATGCATCGTAACTGTCAGAGACGTGATTCCCTCAGGTCTGTAAGATATACTGTAGATCCATTTTAATGTTCATTGTCTTATTACAGTTACTGTAGGTTTGATACAGCCCTTGAAGGTATATAAGTTTTCAGAACAGTTGCTAGTAGGTATTATAATTTTGGAGTTGTTACATCTCTTTTATATTTGCAGCCGAATTGCTAAGTTATCATGTCTTGTGTTTCAAGGACACTGTTATACTTGGGTAAATGGTTTTGCTGTAGTAGACACGCACAGTGTTTTGTACTGAGTTTTATGGTTACATTTTTTGATAAAGGCAAAAATTGTATTTACCATTTCTTATTATAGATATCGTATTATAGAAAATCATTCATTGAGGCTACTTTCAAAGTGAATGTAATGGTATAACAAACTCTCGTTCATGTCGTAACATCCATAAATGTACGAAATTGCATTATGTAAAATCATTGTACAAATACTGTATGAAATACGTCAGTACAATAATAATAAGTATTGCAAGCTCTTGTGTCAGTGGTATTCAGACTGGTTATTGTACTCATTTGTTTTAGTGATAATCTTTATAATGAGAGCGAATATACATGTTTGTGTCAGTCTTTGTCTAGTCCTCACAAGACTCCAAATTTCTTGATCAGTCAGCGCCAAACTCGTCGCAGTTATGCTGAATGACATGAAGATGGTCATAAAGGGATTAGACTTATGGACTCTTCTTATTTCGTAGGAGGGCAGGGTTTCGCCTACACCGTCCCGTACGTTTCCACATTTCTTTTATCAATTAGCACCAAAGTAGACAGTGGTACAGTTAGGGAGTTGAACCCCATCTAATATGTTTCTTTAGCCAACTACAAACAAGACAGTGATACGGGAAAACATGAGGAAAGTGTGTGTGTGTGTGTGTGTGTGTGTGTGTGTGTGTGTGCTGGGGGGGGGGGGAGATTGGACCACCCATCAAATTACATTAGAATGGAGGGTAGCGGCCGTCCTACCGACATTTCCCACTTTTCTTGACCAGTCAGCTCTAGACTTGACATATTGATACAGGATTGCCTGAGGAACGTCATTAGGGCCTAACGTCCTAAGGGGATTTGATTGCATCAGTTCCGTAAACGTTTCTAGATTTCTTGGTCAGCCGAAAGGTCGTGGAGATTGGTATGGTTATTTCATCCGTCTAACGGACGGCTGTTTTTACTAGTATTATGCTTTAATGTATAAATTGTATTTTGTGATAGTGTGTCAAGTATTGTTGCAGAACTGCTGTATTGACTGTATCATTTATTCCTGTATTGGTTGAGTGTGTCACATGTATCGTTGCAGAACTGCTGTATTGACTGTATCATTTATTCCTGTATTGGTTGCTGAGAAGACATTGTGTTATACCTAATAGTTGGAGTGATAGAGTCTCAGAAAAAGTCTCTTTAATGACAGTCATAAAGTTAAGATACTTCCTGTGTTGTACATAGTGATTATAGTGATAGTTTCTTAGAAAAACACACCGATTGCTGGTCACGGTGTCAGAAGTACTTCCTGTGATGCACTTAGCAGTTATAGTGATGGTGTCTTTGTCTTAAAGAAAAAGTATCTTTTTGTTGGTAATGTCAGTAACCCTTCTTGTGTTAACCCTTCCTGTCTTATTCGCTAGTTATATTAGTAATGTCTCAGTAGTACTGATTGTGTGATACTCCTGTTATATTGACTATTAAGAGTGCTTGTTGTGCGTGGACGTTTTTAGGTGACTTAGCGAATTGACAATACATTATTAAATGTTATGATGAATAGGTAGACCTGTATATATACGAAAGCTTTTAGTTAGTTTTTGGAAGATAATGTTGAATCATAGTATTAGAAATTGTCTCTGCCGTATTTTTGTACTAGGACCATGAAGTATAATATCTGTCCAATGATTTGGTGTGCTATTTTTTTCTATAGCCAACATGGTGCTGTACATGCTACTGTTAAATATGGTCTCCTCAAATGAAAGGAAACAAGAATATGAAAAAAGTAATATGAAAGAGATAAATTTCAGGTCTTCCGGTGTTTGTAGTCGTAAGTCCTAAAGGTGGAAAGACTGTAGGAAGAGAAAGACAGGAGAAGGAAGAGAATTTCACAGCTCCTTTGATCGAGGTAGGGTGAAGGTATTAGAACAGTCAATCCTCGTAGGGCTGGTGTCCGCTCGGTAAACTATGGCAGGCGGCAAACGGACGCATTCCGCGGGTCCAGGACTTAGTGGCTGGGACTTACGGAGACATTTCACGAGCGCAGAAACCGAAGTAGTACCTGTAGAACAGAGAAGGAGGCAGCGACATCATGGCGGACGGAAAGGGATGGTTAAAGTGAGATTAAGGAAGGTTGATAAAGAAGAAAACTTTTACGCAAAGAGGAATCATCAGCATACTTGTGACTAAGGCTGGTTGCTGAAAAAACTGAAACTTGCGTGAGAAGATTAAACGATAGGCGATAGACTAAGTCCTTGAAGAACACCATTGTTGACAAGAGGAGAGGAAGTCGCTCCATCAACGACTATCGCGATGGAACGACGTACAGAATTTTGCATTAGGGGACAAAGAGGAGCAGAAAAGCCAAAGTAATGAAATTTTAGAAAGCAAAGACTTATGCCACAACCTGTTGGATGCCTTGGAGGTGTTGAGAGACACGACGAAAGGTTCACCAAAGTCCCTGAGGGAGGAGAACCAAAGATGGGTCCCGGAAGAGAAAATCATTAGTAGACCTTGCCACGCGAAGCCATACTGGTGATCTGAAAGAAGGGGATTGTGATTCAGAACTGTATCAGAGATGTCCCAGGAAGTGACCATACCTCATATCCTGAAGTATGTTTGCATATTGTTGTAATTTCCGTCTTGATTCTCTCTGGCCTTCGTAACCCAGGACCGGGTTGGTGGACTCGGTAGCTTGTGGCGGTCAATGACGTGTCCCCTCTGTCCTTAGACGGCATTATGTGTACGTTCTATTGGTGGACCATCAAAGAGCTGTATGGCTGTAGTCTTGTTTATCTGGATGTTGATGACAGTTGCTTACTAATGTGAATGGCTTGTAACTGAAGTTGAAAATACAGCGGCGGGATATCCCACGTTCCTCACAGCAAGTGTTATATTTGTCATTATTCCGTAACCCCTGGATTCCTACTTCTAGGGTTCCAGCAGCTTCAGTGGTTTCACCACACTCAGAAGCAGGACAGGATGGACTCCTTTGAAGTTAGAAGTTCTTTGACGAGACTGTTATTCTTCCGTCAACTGACGATGATACAGCCTCGGTAAAAGTGACGTTTCACCCGTGATGTAACCTTAGAAAGAGGAGTCCGGCAACACTTGACGGACGAATAAAGGGATTATGCATTGTGGCGCATCTTTATGCTGAATGTAAACCATGACGGGTTCGTAATGAGTGGAGCCAGAAGATGCGTGTATAAAAATTGTCTTGGCCTTGTCTCACGGGTCCGTCCCCTGAACGGATACCAAGTTGCGTTTGCTACTCATTGCATTGCGAGTGATTTTGTTCCGTGTGATAGTTGAAGTGCTTCTCTGGTTAGCCATATGTGTTCTCTCTCTCTCTCTCTCTCTCTCTCTCTCTCTCTCTCTCTCTCTCGCAGCACCAGGCCGGCGGAACATAGTTCACGGGTTAGGCATGGGTTGAGGTCAGCTCTCCCACTAACCCCGGACTTGAGCTGCTTTATTTATTGTTTCATTAACATTATTTCCGTGTTGTTCGCAGTGTGGGTTGGAGGTGCCACACACACACAACTTGTAGCTACTGGTGGGGTCGCTAACCCTGCCTGCCTCACAGGACCTGCTTCCAGGATTGTTGAATTTGTTTCTTTGTGCCGATGAGCTTTCTGTTGATGATCAGGATTTATTTTTCGCAGCTACTGACAGACCTTAGTTACATTTAATTATTATTATTATTATTATTATTATTATTATTATTATTATTATTAATTTTAGTTTTGTTATTGTTATTATTAATTTTATTAGTGGCAGTAAGGTGTAATATAAGTGGTTTTATTTATTTATCTGGTGTGGCGGTTAGGGCTGGCCGTTAGGAGCTCTGGTCACGTGATCCCTCCCCTGCAGGGATTGTTTCATTGATTGCGGTGTTCTCATGCGTAACTACCTCCTGTTGTTTTCCCGTCATGAAAAAGTGATTTGGCCATGAGAATTGCCTGTCGGTCCTTCCTCCCCTGGTAATGGGAGGGGTGGCTGAAATTGGAAGCATATTTTCCGTTAACGTATGTGTACCAGATTGGCAACTATTATTGTACATGAGAAGTTATAGGAACATTTCACCGACTGTCCTAACTTGCCTTAGGGGACTGTTTGTAGTCCAGTAGACATTTGCTGTGTGAGAGAGAGTCTGTGGAGTGTGACCCAGTAGTGGGAGACAGTGCTAAGTACTAAGATATTCTTGGAAGTGTTTACACCGACCCCCTTGATACGAGAAACACTGCGGTATAATTGGTGGCCTTCTTGTGTGTACTTTCACCGAACCACATCCAAGATATGGCTGTTTGTTGCCTTCATGATTGCAGACCAGGGGCTGTATGTTGCCTCCCTTCAGCAGTTGAGGCCGACACATTACCTGCAGGCATTAAAAACACTTTGTGGTGCACAGTGGAGACACTTAAGATCGGTATTTACAAGGTATTCCTGACCAACCAGTCTGTGGTGACCGCGAAAGGCTGGTGGCCGCGGATTTCAGCAGCTTGGTTGGCCAACGTTTCAGCTCACCTGCTTAGATTCAGCCCGTGTTGTTGGGGAGAAAGAAGATCCCCAAAGTCTACGCCAGGCGTACGCCAGCTGTGTGTGTTATTGACCAATGAACCGGCGTTACCTGGCCAGGAACACCCGGCCTGATGCTCGTTTAACGTCTGTTGGGGTTATGTGAGGCCAGTTACACCTTTCCTTTCTTATATTTTTCACTCTTGCTCTCGCAGTAGATGAACAAGGAGACTGTTTTGGTTTAGGTGATGCCAAGAAATCACTGATTAATATTGTAGCATGGGCATTAATCCTTGTATTATAGCCTACTGTATATCAAGTACCGACGCGCGAGGATTAAGCTGCTGATCGTGGGCCTGTTTTATTCAGATGATAGATAGACGACTGGAAGAAAACTATAAAATGTTTTTTTCTTTTTGCGAGGTTTGTTGCCTTAGAATTGATAATATTTGTGTGTGCGTTGGTTGCTTGACTCACGGCGTTGGTAATGTGTGTAGAGGAAGACCATGTTTGTTGGCGAGGGATGTCAGTCGAAATGTTGGCCTCAGGATGATCACATGTTGGAGTAGCCACCTTTAAAGGTATAGAACGATCCAGTGTGAGGCCGCCGCCATGTATGACCCAGCCAGCTACACTATTTATGTGGGTGTACGTGATGGCGGGTGGTAATGGTCGTCATGACGTGTTGGTGGTGGTCAGTAATGGTCGTTATGACGTAATAGTGATGGTTGATAATGGTCTTTATAGCGTGGCGATGGTCGTTATGACGTAGTGATGGTCGGTAATGGTCTTCATGACGTGGAGGTTGGTAGGAAATGGTCTCTATTACTGCCAGCATTTGACCTTCGTGCCCTACTGTCGTTGGAGTAGGTAGCCGGGGGGGGGGGGCACGCCTGAGTCCACTATGTAAGGGGACCGGACCACCCCGACTCGCACCTTCATCCTGTTGGTTTGTTTTCCGGTAACAGCTTGACGATGGGGCAGTGGGTGCTGGCTGAGAATTTTCCTCGATTGTTGGTGGATTTGGAGTGTAAATTCCCCAAATGTTAGTGGTAGTGAAGATGTTTTGCCACCGTGACAGTAGTTTTGTAGGCTGACAGCCATAACTACCTGAGGAATCTGTACGGTGTGGTTAATGGCAAACAAGAAGTCGTAACTGTGGGTTGGATTTGTACTTGGTTCACTGACGATGGTTACGTTGCCGAAGAAACCGAAGCAGGTGCAAGACGAAAGTTTGTGTCGGTCAGACAGGCGTGTGGGAGGCTGCTTGATAGCTTGGGCCACTGAGGGCCATGACGAGGCTTGCTGCCGCACAGGATACCTGGCGGCGTCACTGTCATCATGATTGTTCGTAACCCAGATCCCGAGATTCCAAGAGAGCCAGGCAGGTGAGGTGAGAGTGTTTCGAACTGGCTGGCTGCCTCTGCTGCTGCTGCAGTTGCAGGGTCCGGGGTGAGGCGGCTCCCGACCCTGGAGCTCCTCCCGAGACTCTGACTGACCCCTGGCAGTGTGAGGCACCTGATGTGTGTGGTACATGTGGCAGTTGTGGTAGGTTAGTGTTGAATACAGTGACCCTCGTCTCACTGCCAATCCTGGCGAGTGGACGTTCACCATGTTATCGTACAAAAAATCAGAGTTTTGCTCAATATATATATATATATATATATATATATATATATATATATATATATATATATATATATATATGGTGGTAAGGTATGCGCTGTTTCAGAAATGGAAACGCTTTGGGAGAGCCAGCAATGTATAATCTGTGACTGCGTGTGTCATGGAGAGACGTGAGTCTGGCCAATATGGTAACGTTAAGCAGAATGATCAGAATGTGCGGCCCATGCCAACTGGTTGTAGGCCATAGCACCAGCGGATCAAGTGCTACACAGCATAACCCACTCGCCACAAAAGACTGCACTGGTATGGATGTCCCCCCACCGTCCCCTCCCTCCTGCAGGCGTGACCTATGCAGGTGGTAAATTATTCGTTAACTGGAGGCCTTGACTGGCGAGTGTCGGGGAGGCAAGACGCGTACCCTCCTGGGGTGCGGCCGGTCGGCAGTAGGCGTGGACCTGTGCTGACCGAGGGAGGAGGGCCTCGGCTCCGGGAGGCGCGCGTTGTTACTGACCAAGTAGGTGGGTGCTGGTGGCCGCCATGCAGCTCTCGACTTGCACATCTTGACTACGGTGTATGTTGTGGTGGTAGAGCGGCAGCGGCTGTTGTGTGGTAGCCATAACAGTTTGCTATCTTGGTATGGATCTTTTAGCTAACACCAAATCTGTAAAGGTTCCATGCTTTAGACAAATGCAGTGGTAAATGGTAAACTATATTGTCTACGATGCGTTATGTTATTGTTTGGCGCGAGACGAGATTTTCTCTAGAGTCGACTCTACATAAGAAAATTCTCAAAGGCTCCCGTGTAACGAAGTGACTGTAGGACCATAGAAAAATGGATATTTGCAGCTGCTTTTAGTTGATGATAAACGTTGTAGACTAATGAAAAGAGAAACCATAAGCCATCTAGACTTTGATATAGAAGCAAAAGCAAACCCAATATAACTATGACCTGGCTCATTTCAAAAGACATGTTTTTCACTTTCTCAAAAATTTGTAAATACTTTCCCTGCCTGTTTTTCCCAATTTCTCAACTCTCTCTATATTTCAATTAGGGCCCGGCCTTGATGTGGACTTTTGTCCGTGACTGGAGCCTTCAACATAAAAAAAAAAAACTTCCCACGTATTCCCTGCGAGTCGTAGACGGCAACTTAAAGAGGAGGGAGCGGGGGCTGGAAATCCTCCCTTCCAGTTTTACTTTTCCAAAGAAAGGAACAGAGAAGGGGGCCTAGTGAGGAGTTTATCCTCTAAAAGTTCAGCCATCTGTTCTTGAACGCTTCCTCGCTAAGGCGGGAAATGGCTGAACTTTAGAGGATAAACTCCTCTCTAGGCCCCCTTCTCTGTTCCTTTCTTTGGAAAAGTAAAACTAGAAGGGAGGATTTCCAGCCCCCGCTCCCTCCTCTTTAAGTTCTTTAAGGTAGTGTTGTAGTGTAAGCGGATGATGGTGTCGCTATATAGAGAGCAGGGATGGTTTCCGCCGCCATACGTTAGCAGGCTTCTTCCTGGACAGAATATAAACAAGCGTCGGGCGGACCCACCCTGCAGCTCTGGGAAAACAGTACACAGAAAATGGCTGCGAACAAATATGTAACACAAGTTTTCTCATATTCTTCGGCTGAGAAAACCTACTTTTTGAAGCCTCTGTATTACACGTTCATAGCGAAAAACCTACGTACCAACGGGACTCGATCCTGCGTTCTGTGTTGCCAGCGGTAGCGATCATGACCGGCCTCCTGGAAACGTTTCGTGCACTGAGATACTGAAATGATCATACGGGGCTGTATTGCAGTATATCCATTACTTCATGAGAATCAAGTCAACATGAGAATTTGCCGTTCTACAACGGTAGCCCTGATAACGAACGCTGAAATCAATCCACATTTTTGGTTCTCGCATAGTAGAGACAGATCATCACCCGGACCAAGTGAACAACTACATCGGCGGCTTCGTGTACACGCAGCCTTGTAAGGTTAAGTCCAAGGCTAGGCTGTCGCACGCAGGGGTCGTACCATCGTGCTCAAGGAGTTAATCCCTAACAAGACAAGCTAATTAACCTGTAGGATCTGTATGTTGATCACTGGTGTTACAAACCCAGTTTACGAAGACCATAGAAAGCTAAACTAATGACTGCGTCAGGGTCTGAAATTCATTATCAAAATTCAAGAACTTTTGCTGTAAAAGTAAGACGAAGTTTGTAATCTCTCAGCAGTACAAAATGCAAATAATATGGTAAAAATGGGAGTTGGGTTCTTGATGCACCTCTTTCACATTTGAACAAATTACCAACGTGTATTCTAAAAACATTTTTTTTGCTCGAACCAAAGTTAAACAATTTAAAGATACACTACTGTATTCATGATGCGATTCGGTGATAGTCTGAGATTAAAACCAATGTAACATGGTGACAGCCGAACAGCACATTAAAGATTAGAAAAATTACCCATGATGAAGGCATTAGGGTTTTAAAGTGAAACACTTGCTTGATTCTGGCAAACGTTCAAGTGGGGGCACGGAGTACCTCCCCCTTGGGCCATAAGCCATAAGGCACCCCTGGGTCCAGGTCCTGGCGGGTTACACACCATACTGTTGGTCGATGAAGGTGTTTTTTCCACTGTCGGTAGAGGAAGTGACCTGTTCTGCAAGATTTTTGAATGCCATTCTTACATACATACACCAAGACAAGATCTAACGCAACTTAAGCACATAAACTAACGAAGCCTAAACCCAACTATCTTTAAATACCTAACTTAATAACCCAGCTGTACTTGTTCTAACCATATGATCTAATTTAACCCAAACGTGACTACCTAACCTAACCTCTCACGCTGCTGACTAAAGCCTCAACCCACCCGGCTGTTGACTCTGAGTCTACCGTCTTCCTAGCCCAAGGTCCGCTGGTCATCAGTGACTTCAAAAAATGCAAAGAGAAACACATGCACAAGATTTTCATAGGTCGAGGGAGCCCAGTCCAAGATGGTTGTGGTTGGTGCGGATTAACGCTACTCTGGTGGTGTTGGAAAGGTTAGCAAGCAACGTCCTTCTACTGGAATACCAATATCTCGTGACTCTCGGCCAGATTTGATAAAGATGAAATACGAGGCAGCACTTGAATATATTCTGTAGCCGCTCGGAATATATTTTCCACAGAAATATGACTTTATCTCTCGTAATAGCAACGCTGGCCGCCAGAAAAAGAGTGGTTTGCCCGCAGCGTAGTTAACATCAGAGCACAGCTACCGCCTTGAATAACCGTAATATTACAAATATCATATGTTCTATACTGATTTGCTTGATTTCATATTTTGTAAAATTTTCAAGAGCAAGATTGATCAGTTGGTGTCACCAATACGGTCACTGACCAGATTGCTGTAGATGCCTAGTCACTAGACTCATCTCTCGTTGGTGTCTTATAGTCTCATGAAGATGCAGGATTTTTACTATTTTTCCTAATGCAGAAATACTGTGGTCATCTTGGTAGAGTAGGGAGGCAGAGAGAGGCAGCGAAAGGCAAGCACAGGCAGTCGGGGACAAGCAGAGGGAACAAGGATAAGAACCATTTGTTATGCGTGGTGCGGGCGGTGGCTGCCTGGGATTCAGCCTGACGGAGACGGTAAACATGGAAGGTAGCACCTTAGACCCCAGGTGCCGGGGCTAGGCACGGTGGGCACCACACGGGTGCGGTGGGTAGCAGCGGTCAGGAGAACGTCACTTTGATACAGAAGAAAATGGCGCGCTTCTGAAGGGTCATCTTCAACTTCCAATTTCTCAGGCTCAGGATTGTTTAGTTCTCTGTCACCCAGGACGGTTAACTAAGCGGGAAAGAAGACCTCATTACGTGCATCAAATCACCCAGCTATCGTCATTGCAATCTTCGTAGACCCGAGACACTTGGACGCTCAAGCTCAAGCACATATACAAAACTTTCATCCCTCCCAGACTCACCTCTGCCTCCCCTGTCTGGTCTTCCTCTCTCACTCAGCAGCGGCTATTAGAAAAGACAGATATAAGGGCATGTAAGATCACCCTCACGTCCTCTTAAACTGCTAGTCAAGAGGCGCTCATCACACTGGTCTTTCCGATTCTCTTCATCCATCAAGTGAACCTCTTCAGAGAATTCGGGAAGTTACAACACCAGCCCCGCCACCGTTACCTCCTGCCATCAGATATCCCACATCTGCGAGATGCACTTCAGCACCACTACAGCATCGAGCCCATCCCAGCTGACACAGGCAGCCCTAGCCTACCATTGTGTACTACTTCAATAATCAGCAGACTGGTCGTGGCAGTCGGTTCACAATCCACCCACCTGTCCATCCTCACCTTGGGGCTGGTCGATAGAATGGGTACCTGGCATACGCATAAGGTTAAGAGAACGAGGCAACACGAGTGTAAAATTCCCGGTAACATGCATATAGTAATTACACACACACACACACACATCAATCAATGTCTCTCCATAAGAAAACAGAAGAATACGCTTAAATCATTTTAGAAAGAATGTAAATACACCATAAGGATTTCTAGTACATTTTTGCTTATTCCAAGATGAATGAGTGTGTAAACTTTTATGAGCGCAGGACACACTCGTAAATCATGGAGACTCATAACTCACTGCAACACGGGACGGGCCGTAGTTTCCTCTCTTGCTTTACATTCCAAAAGTGTCCGTTTCCCAACTTTTCTTCAGGACCGTCTCGACCAGAGTTAAGATATCTGTCGGTCGGTTATGGTGGTATTATGTCTGCCCGAACGGTCATAGTCCAACTGGCCTTTGGGGCCACGTCAAATGACACTAAGAAGCAAATGGTGTCACGCTTGAGTGGTCTTCAAACGATATTCCTTGACAGAGAAGCAATGTTGTCAAACTCAAGTGGTTCATGGAAGATGCATGACCCACCGGAGCAAGCGCCGGTGCGCTCCAGATGACCATGGAACCCAAGACCATGGCAATCTTACCCTGGCCAAGGGACTGACGGAACCTGATGTACAACTTGACACACACACACACACACACTCCGCCAGACATTGTTTCTCCGTCTTTATCATCGTCTCACATCATGGTAGGCGGATAGGCTTTCTGGCCGAATATAAGAATAATTTTACGAATAGATGCATAAACAGGCAGTGTTAGAGAGCACTTATGAACCTTGGCGATTTGGCAGGGAAATGTTTGCTCTCTCACGGCTCTCTCGTATGTTAGTCTGTTTTTATGGCACACAAACTGTCGAAATTTTGGTAAAAATAAAAAAAAGAATAGTCTATCAGGACATATACGGATGCATATTTTGGTTACTTCACGGTGATAAGACAGTGATGAACAGCAGCTCGAGTCAACAGATGTCAGTCATTATATACGACAAGTTGCTAGCTAGGGTTCGGACCCACAATCCCAAGGTTCCAACCTACAAGTCAGGGTTGGGACCCACGAGACAGGGTTGGAACCTACGAGCCAGGGTTCGGACCCTTGTACCAGAGTTTCCAATCTCTTATAAAAGTTTTAGCCATCTCATCCCAACTTACTGTTCCCCCAAAAACTACGGCCTGTCAGTGGGAGCTGAGGCTGGTGGCTGGCAAGGCGTACCAGCCTTAGTCCTGGGACACTGGTTCACTGTCCCAGGACACTGATTCACTGTCCCAGGCACGGGACCACTGAACAGTCCTACTTGGTTCAGTTTACGGACTCTGTTGCCCAGGAATCAAATCAGTTATATGTATACACACTACAGCTTCAGGATTCCTTTGACGGGACCCCTGCAGCTTCGACATGATGAGTCTTTTGGAACGGGAAGGTTGATAACACAGCACTAGTAGCAAATATATATATATATTTTTTTTTTCATACATATTCGCCATTTCCCGCGTTAGCAAGGTAGCGTTAAGAATAGAGGACTGGGCCTTAGAGGAAAAAATCCTCACTTGGCCCCCTTTTCTGTTCCTTCTTTTGGAAAAGTAAAAACAGGAGGGGAGGATTTCCAGCCCCCCGCTCCCTCCCCTTTTAGTCGCCTCTTACGACACGCAGGGAATACGTGGGAAATATTCTTTTTCCCCTGTCCCCAGGGATATAAATTTATTTATCTAGGGGTGGATGAACAGCTGATGACTGTGGACCGACTGCCGCAACCAGGATTCGAACCTATGTGCCTCGACCCTGGGCATGGAAAAACTATCACTTTTAAAGTGCAGACACTTCGACCTTTCTTACTGAGGAATGCATTTGATAGGTTCATGAACTTTAAGGACCGTGTTACACATTGTGTAGCTCCAACACTAACCCCAGCTCAATCTTGCCACTATTAAGAATTACTTTGATCTCTGCGCTTTTGCCTGACTGTGGAGGAAGACGGTGGAGAGAGGAACGAAGAGAATGGTGGTACAGTGCTGCGTGTTAGTTGCAAATTGTTTTTTTCCCCATCACAACGTAGAAAGCGGTGCACAGTTTTATGGAGAAAGACAACGATCAGTAAAATTCATGCAGATTTCATCTCTGAAAAACAAACGAGTTGAGTAGGATATTGAATGTGGACGCGCTGTGTGGTAGATCATCGGACACAACAAATTGTCTAACAAGTTAACGGGATATTGCAGAAGGTGACTTGGATGAATAGTGCAAACGCTGTGATACCAGAGGCTGCTAAAGGGTGATACAAGATAAAAGATCTCACTGAAACATGGGAAATGGCATTTAAGATTTCCTTTAGTCTGTTTGTAGAAACAGAAGGATTCAACTCAAGAAAAATTTGTAAGTCAGAAGAGACTGATACTACTTCAAAAAGATAGATTTACTAGCGAGCGCAATGGCAGAAAGTTGCGGAAAATACATAATTGTGTGTTGTCTCAGGCTAAGGCAAGGTCGACAAATAACCTAGAGAAACAACGATCAATAGAAGGAAAGTTAGGGGGATTGCTGGAGTGTTGCAAACTGTTGGTTATGGTACTGAGATAAATACGTGAGTATCTGATGTGAGGAAAGGATTGTGGCAAGACGTACAGAGCAATAGATATCGACTTCCCGGCACAAATTATTCTTGTATTCTGTGGTATCTGCCTAAAGTAAAATAAATATATATTATATATTTTAATGCGAACTTAAAAATCTAACAGGACGTTTTTCACGTTGGGGAATATATTGTTGCGGAGCTCCAGGCCAAATACTTCACTGAGCAGGGGAGGTAACCTATAGAACTACTAACCAGAGTATTATTACACATATGATTTATCTCTTTATTTCTCCTTTTTCTCTAAGTTATTTCGTCCAGAATTCGAACAGGGAGTTTAAGCAGTGACAGTATGTCGATTTTGAGTACGTTTATGGGGAATAAGAGTGAAAGGCCAGTTGACGTTGCTATATTCTCTCTACTCTTGAATCTCTGGCTACCTCTCGATCATAAACAATTCTCTTCTTGCTGAATAGCTTCAGACAACCTGAACATTGATAAACGTTGTTTAAACGTTTCGAATGTTGTAGTTTATATATGTGCCTTCTGTCTTCCAGAAAGCTACTGAACTTTCCTGAAGTTGCAGAACGTTCCTGAATGTCTTGACCATCCTGAATATTCCTGAACGTCCCTGATCTTGATGAATATTCTTAAACATCCTCGATACTGATGATATCCTTGATCATACCAAATAGTCTTTAACCTATCACTTAACATATTAGATCGTGCTGAGCGTTCCAAATTACCCTGGATCTTACGGAACGCTTTAGATTATCAGAGACGTTGCAGAACGAATGTGAACGTCTTGGGGTTTCCTAAATGATTTGGAATATCGATGATCCTGAGACATGCTCCTGATCGTATCGGGGCTTGGTGACACTCCTAGATCATGTTGCTGAGTGTCTCTGAACATCACGAATCTCCCTCGACGCTTGTAAAGTATCATCAAGATAGTTCATAGCACTCACGAATACCGGAAACGAGATCTTCTCCAATGTTCACACATCCTCGAACGCGTTGAGCGTTCTAAACAGCCTGGATCCTGCCGGACGCACGAAATCAAGCGTAATGTACTCAGAATACTCCGGGGAAACGTAGCATCGCGCGCGCGCGTGTGTGTGTGTCTCTCTCTCTCTCTCTCTCTCTCTCTCTCTCTCTCTCTCTCTCTCGTTGTTTGTTCATCGCTGACGTACTTCTCTGAGATTCACCAGCGCGCGACAGAGCTCTCAAGTATGATACGACGCCCTGCAGGGCCGCCGGCCGGCCCGCATCGGTTACAATAAGATGATGGGAGAACCCGCAGAGCTTACATACACTGGTCACACTGCGGCGCACATGAGCGGGGACCGCAATGGAACCCGGAGGTGGAGAAGCACAGACTCATTCGCCGCACATAAACCCAGAGACAAAACTGGCGAGAAGATAACGCTAATTTCATTCTCTGGCCCCTTGCTAACGATGCTCTCTCTCTCTCTCTCTCTCTCTCTTGGCATTTACGTATCACGGTGCGATTAAGATTATGTCTGGACATAACTTAGAGGATTAATTAGGGAATTAATGTAAGAAGAGCTGTGCTGATTTCGTTTGGAAATGTGCCCATCTCATATCTCAGCTTCTGTCATTGATTGTCGAAGGAGATGGCTGGTTCTCATGTGCCGCTGATGGCAACATGTTCCTTGGCAGACTGGTGAGTTTTTTTTTCTTTCATGTTTGCTGAGCATGGGCAACTGAATGCCCTAATGAAGGCCATTTCATTAACGATATATATATATATATATACATATATATATATATATATATATATATATATATATATATATATATATATATATATAT
>JAYMFT010400820.1:0-18938 GCA_038088735.1 Panulirus argus | reverse complement strand
ATATATATATATATATATATATATATATATATATATATATATATATATATATATACATATATATATATATATACATTTACATGCACATACAATTGAATATGACAACATATATAGAGCTATTCATCCTCTTTCTTATATTCTCTAATTTTCTCAGTATTATTCTACCATTACCCTACCTTGAGCCACGTACCCAATTATATCGACCAACCCCTTGGGATGGATGAACAACTAGGTTGACTGTGGACTAACTGTTTCAACCAGGATTTAAATATATGCACTCAACACTAGAGGGTACATGAATGTGTCATGGTCAGGAATAATAACTGCTACAATGCCAAAGTCTATTAGGGAGATGACTGTAAATCACTGGCCAACAATACTGCACTAAAATTAGATCATACGTATATCATATAAAAGACAAAGGTTGTTACAGTGCAAATTGGTTTTGAATACAATAGTAGGGAGAACAACATTGTCATCCACATGTAGCATCAGCCAGCTTGTGGATGATCCTTTAAGGCACTGAATCAGTCAAAATCAGCTTTTTACTGCAACCACACTTTCAGGCTTGCTCAGCTGTCAAAAATGGTATCATCCCATACACTTGGCACAGCAAACTTGGTTTTAATTTCGAAGTTACACTCAAATACTAATTCATATAATGGTTTTTACAGAGTGACTTAAGATACTTATATTTCTGTAAAGCTCTGTCAATTTCCAGTGTGCATAGAGATTGCTAAAGACCATTTTACTATATGAATGACATACACTTGGCCCCTTCATGAACAGTCTATAGATACAGTAATAATCCATCACAAAAAGCAAATGTTCATTCATGTATATAGGATACTTACTCAGTTACATACCTGAAAATATACAACAATATCCTTAAGATTCTGAACATATTCTTGCAGAGGTACAGCCTGCTGGGTATTTGCAGAGTCACTTGCATCATTAGCTCCAAGGAATATTGTAGCTCCTACGGCATCTTTAAGATCTGTAGCCAGATGAGGCAAGAGTGCTAAGGACTGGCGAGTGTTGTAGCCAGAAAACCCCCGACTGACTATATCTGCTCGTCTAACAAAGAAGACTAAGTTGTAAGGTTCAGAGAGAAACCATTAACTTAATGTAATTCTATATAACATATTTTCCTTTCTCAGTCACAGAAGGGCAGTCTGAAATGAGGAAGTCCAAATAGGTAATATAAAACAAATCATGAAAAAGGAAATAACATTCAAACTTCTATAAGAATGTAAAAGGAGCCATTTGACAACTCATGACTGAAAGAAAAAAATGCTACATACTCACGGGCTTCATACTCATATTGGTCAAATCACAACGAACATTGCACTTGAATAATTTTCTATCTTCTCACTAAAGTATTAGTTTATAAACCCAAACATACAATACTTCAACTAGTTTTCATAATCTCCTCCATTAAGACTTTTCTTAACAACCTATCTATGAAACAAAAACCATGATTATTAATACAACCATCACATTAAACTGAGGCATAGTTTAGAGTGGAACAGAAGAATTGTCTTACAGAAGAATTGTCTTATTGTCTTTATAAGATACTGAAGCATTCTTTATCTTGTCTAAATCTGGTGTCATTTAGTGCTCAGAGTAAGTTAGTGTGTGTGCTTTTGTGTTGCTGTTACTGGTGTGGGAAGTGAATGTCATGTATGTGTTGTGTATGATGCCTAAAATGGTTGGCATTTTGCTCAATGGAAGTGCCTGTCCAATCAAGGAGCTTGGAGGGTGGAGCTGGATTCATTCTGTCTGGATTAAAAGAGTGATTAAAGACTTCTTTGGAGATAAATACATTCTGTTTTGGTTGAGCCATTGTTCTAATTGTGTAATTCCTCATATTTTTGAACTAATGTGGTGTCAGGGTGTTGTGAAGAGACTGCAAGACTGTCTGCATATGAAAGGACCTTCATATTGAGGATTGCCTGAGGTAATGGGAGGTTGTGTTGGAAGAGACTAAACAGAGTTAGAGAAAGAAATGCTCTTTGGGGAACTTCACTGAAGAGTCTAAGAGTTTCCGCATTAGCAAGGTACCACCAGAAACATACAAAGAAAAGGCCTCAATTACTCATGTATGTTCTATAGCTGTCATGTATAATGCAACAAAACCACAGCCCTCTATCAACAACTAGGCCCCACAGACCTTTCTATGGTTTCCCAAGCTGATTCTTATGCTGTGGTTCAGTTCACTGACAACATGTTGTTCCCTGCAAACCAAATCCATTCAATTTGCTCTATCTCTGGCACACTTCATATCCTCCTACATGGTCAGGCCTCAAGTCTTCTAAGCATCTTTCACGCTATCCTTCCATGTTTTCCTTAGTTTCCCACTTTTCCTAGTTCTCTCACTTCTGACATGTATATCCCCTTCATCACCATCTCCTCACTCATCCTCTCCATATGTCCAAATCATTCCAGCACAATCTCTTTAGCTCTCTCATACATACTCATATTACTACTACACCTCTATTACCCTGTCAATTATTAGTCAATCAATCCTCCTTCCACAGACATTCTAATATTTTTCATAATAAAAAGTAACTTCTACATTGCTCTACAGTGTATGACATTACATGTAACTGTACAAAGCAACATTCTACATTTTTAAACAATCCACTCGTGCCTAGGAACAGAGGTGAGCAAATAATAAATAATGTACTGTACTAAAATATTAATTCTTGAGACACATTTTTCTCATGTTCACAAAAATCTGTACCATTATTCTAGGGGTGAGATATCCCATCCACACACCCGTACACTGGTCCAACCATATTTTGCATGCCATTCTGGAATAAAAGGTAACTAAAATGAGATTCGGCAACTAAAGTGAATTTTGTGAATTTAAGACGATCAGCAAGGATATGGTACTGATTAAGGCATGCAGTGGATAAAATACTGATACAGTCCTGAGGCTGTACAGACACAGATCATACGGCATGATCAAAAATGAGCACAAGTGAACCTGAATACAGACAAGCGTACATGAGTGAGGTGTAGGAATAAGAACCTGAGGGAAGATCAGAGCCAATGTGGGTCAGACAGAGGAATTATGTCAATAAGATTAAGTGGCAGAGTAGTAAAGATGTGCAAAAATTATGAAATTAGAAACAGGTTCTGCATAAAAGTCTGGAAAAAAAAAGTCATACTGAAATTATACAGTGACAGCTTGTATGAAAACAGCATTCTAAAACATATAGCATAAAATGCATTATATTTTCTATCATTATAAACAGTATGACACTTAGAATCATGAAGTTAATATGGTTAACCCAGTATCTTCTTACCTCTGAAAATGATCTGCAAGAAGAGTTCCCCAACAGCCTTCAACACTGAAACAAAACTTTAAATATTATTAGACTTGTAACTTTACAGATGCTTTTATTAAATTTCATTACTTTATCATTCACAAAAAGACAAAAAATTAACTTCAGAATATAATTTCATCCTAAACATATCCAACTGAATGTGCATGTCAAACTCTTGTCTACAGAATGTACAGACAAAGTGAGAAAAAATCAGAAAAACTATGGTGCAATGCAGGGGTGGCAAAACTAACTAATATAAGCTACATACAGATATTTTTGCAGAGCCCAGAGCCATGAGACAATCTTACAGTTCAAAGACAGATCTTTAGATCTGGGGGAACCTACAACCATCAGTCCTTAACCCTCCAGTGAGGCACATGCAATAATTTCTAATGCACACTAAAAGTGAAAAAAATCTTATAGCTGTCCTTATGATTAATCACTGCAAGACTTTTTCATAAGAATGATATAAAACTCAACCTGCATTGATACAAAGCATATGAGGTACTCCACAAGTACTTTCAGGTAAATGAAATGAGTTGTGTGGTATTTTCTAGCTGATAATGATTTTATATTAGAAATACTCATAATCTTGTAAGAGTGACTGCCTATCTATCTATATTTCTAACGCCTGTTCCCTTTGGGAACTCCCTCAAGAGGGTGGCCATGGCAAAAGAGTACATGACTGTGAACTTATGGCCTGCTTATTAGCCTTTAATGCCTCACCCTTAGTGGACCACTGGCAGAGGGCAACTTTAGTGCAATGTTTTCAGAGGCTCCTACCTAATGTTCCCACCAGTGACTGTTATCTAATGTCTACCTAAAGGTTCAACTTACTATTTCTCTCTAATGCTTCTAGCTAATGTTCTTAACAACTACTTCTACCTAATGTTGCTACCTAAAGCTCTTGTCTAATGTTACTATCAACTTCTCCCATCAACTGCTCCTACCAGTTTGCCAAAAGGCACGGCTTGTGCATAGCACTCACTACAGAAAAATCTAGTTAGGAAGAATGAGTTGTGTGAGTTACGTGTTTGTCAAGTGTTATGCATGACAGGAGAGATTGTATGTTTGTGGACAGAATGTCAGCAGTCCATGAGTAAGTGAAGCAGAAACAAAAGACAGCTATCTAGGTCAAAGGAATGCAACTTGACAACCACAGAAATGCTGCCCCATTACACAGCCCTCACTGACCCTCCCAATACCCAGGTTGGTAGTACGTGTAATATAACTCCCTGGTCGGTGACTGCCTTGCGACTACAACAGTAATTCCTTGATTATTCAGAATAATAGTGGGGAAGATGTGTCTGTTAATGCTGAAAGTCCCTTAAATTGAATGTAACCATTTTTTGATACAATATACAATATACGGTAATATAATATACAGTTCACATGCTTTCTTTTAACTCCTCTATCACTTGATGCCATTTTGAACAGTAAGGAGTGCAAAATTATTTAACATATAAAGTCACAATTCTCTGCATACAACCTGACTGCACGATAGCTTGAGGCAGACTGAGACCAAAACAAAGTGATTATACCCCACGCTACCAAAAACAAGTGCAATATGAAAAGCGCATAGTACAGCGTTTGAGATTTTTTATTTCTCTAAGTTTTTCCCATTATTATTAATCACTATATCATTGTTTACCTGGTCTGTTAAATCTGAAATCTGTTATGTCAGGGTCCATTAAACTGAGGGTTTACTGTACATGGCAATATATATCATTACATAACACAAGGGTGCAGAACTCATATGGGCTTCCTTGACAAATCAACATGTACTTTCCAGCTTATAGAAAAAGTTAAGGCTATAGTGTGGGATGTCACTATGAATATTAATGGCCTTATATTCACAACTGTGGCAGAAGTGGCCATTTCCAGTACTAGTCCTCATATGAGGTCAGCTGCTCCTCATTAAAAGATCATATGAGGTCAAGCACTTCCTAGGGGTTAATTTTAATAAGGTAACAATCCAGATCCCTCCATCTAAACTGCTCTCCTTGATCCACTGCATTTATAATAAAGTCTACTAAATTATAAAAAATACAATAAAGAAATCCAAGGGGCTGCTGGATATTTAGTGGGTCTCTATCCCTGATGAAAGCACTGTACCTTGCAATTAGACTGAAATGTATGTTAGGTGTTGGTCCATAAAAAAAAAACACATACTGTAATTCTTAGTCTACCTTCAGCACAAAGCACAGCGACTTATAGGAATACAATGTTTAAAACATTGCTAGGGTTGCATATTTTCCTTTAAGTTAGGATGCTTTCACTGAGGAGGCTGCTTCCAGGACTTTCAAATCAATTCAAAATAATGCCACATCTTTAAACCCTCACCTTCTTGATGCACCAAAAGTTCCAGTTACACAGTAGACAACACAGCAGTAACAGCTTTGAAGACTGGACAATAGTCAACATTGCAAGAAATGAGTTTCAGCTTCTGTCAGTCTCTAAAACCATCAAGAAAGTCTTTTAAATATACTTGAAATCTGCTCCATTTCTTAAGTATTTGCTTTTCAATTACTTCAAAAAAAAAATTTTAATACTTATTTCAGGTTATGAGAGAGCTCAAAATCTCTCAATATTAGACTTGTTGGCAAGCTCATTCGCCTACTTGCATTATAAATCCAAAAGAAAGAAATGTATATCATAAGTAGGTTTTGAAAAATGAAAACCTCATTTTCTCTGGGGCAGCATGAGATTCCCTGAGATTATTTGGGTCAGGATTCAGCTTGTCCTTAATATTTTGGTAAGGAGACACTAGTCTATGCTCATCCTCTGTGATCAACCTTCAAATTATCCACAACCATTCCTAGTTGGGGCCTACCATCAGCCAATCAGCAACCCCCACCAAGCTCATGTCATAGACCCACCTCCTGTTGACAGCTTAAGAGTTCACACTTGACTGTAAGCACCAAACTAACAGCAGGAAAAAAGAAGGGGTTTTCTGAAAAAGGGGGAAGGGCCAAGCAGGGAAAGAGAACTTGAAAAATATTTTGCAAAACACCACCCTGGAGAGAAAGGTTTTTCAATTGTTAAAGTACACCTTTCTCTCCTCAGTGGTCTGTCCCATGAGCATGAAAGCATACCTACATAAAGGAGGAGGGATGAGAAAACTTTTCAGTAAGACTAAGCAAAAAGGACGTAGGAGAATAAAAGTATTCTATAGACCAAGTTCTCCACAAGATATCCCAGTACCACAGGGTAAATCAAGAATGTCTAAACTAAGACACCAATTGAGGATGGTGAAGAAAAGGTATCCAGCTAAAATCTTTAACCTGGTTTCCTCCAATAAACGGTAGACCAGGTTTCCTCCAACAAATGGTAGACTAAGTTGTAGAATTTGCAAGCATCAGAAAAAATGGCCATTCAGCATTTGCTAAGATGAAAAGGACAACTAAAATCAATGAGAGGGAGGGCTCTGACAGTGTTAGTACTAACCACTCCCATAACCTTTCTCTCTCTTACAGACCTCCCTCTTTTTCTATTCAACATACCAACATTCATGTTCTTTTTAGTAACCTCTCTTCTGTTGAACACTGTCTTGTACCTCTCACTGAGACCCATTTGTCTGATGATGTTCTCCCAAGCCTTTTTTCATATACACTATAATTTCCAATCACAATTTCAGTTCACAACTATAATTTCCAATCACAATTTCAGTTCACAGGTGGTGTCTGTGCTCATTCCAACAACAACACACCTGTGGCATGCCTCATGGACCTTAAGTCCTCAAACTGTTATGTTATGTGGCTCAAGGTCTGTCTCCCAACTACAACCGTTTTCCTTTGTTTCAACTACTGTTCTCCTCATTCTATAAATTTTATAACTTTCTTCAACTATCTAAACTCCTAACATACTGTCACCCACAAAATGAGATCCTTAACCAAAGGGATTTCAAATTCATCATAGGAAATGCTTGAATTCCTCCTATGCAGGTGGTGGGGGATTGAAGCCCTTAAGTTTTCCATTCTCATTGATCCAGAGCAAAGTATCACCCACCCCATCCATATTCCTAACAGCTGTGACCATGATCCTAATATTCTGAATCTGTCTTTCACCTCTAATCCTTTGCGCTGCAGCTACACAATCTCGCCCCCCATTGGTTTATTTGACCAAACTCTCATTAATGTATCTATTCTAATGGCAACTTCCCCTCCAGTAGCCCCTTGTAAATGTAAATACTGGCAACTACTTGGGTATATAATATTGTCTCATGTGGTGATGCTTTTGTCTCCACCAAATGCACAGAAGAAGTTAATTTTGCAAGAATGGAAGTATTTACCCCCTTTCCCCTTAAGATGACCTCTTCTTCCAATCCATGGTTCAACCATTTCTTTCTGAAGCCATTCAAGGCAAGGGATCAGGCATACTTGACTTAGAAAAACTCAGCTTCTTCCAACTTCTGGTTAGCACTTATCACTGCCCATAATCATTGTTAGTACATTATCCATGAGGTAAAAGCATTTCTTTATTCAAAGGAAGTGCAATAACCTCTCCTCTTCATCCACAGATAGGTCGGTCTGGTCTTTAGCTCAGGGCATTGTTAACAACTTCTTTCACTTAATCTTTCATTCACTTTCCCATTCACAAGGTACAATAGCTGTCTCTTCCAGAGACAAACCAGCTCTCTTTGGTTCTCCCTTCTCCTCTAACTATAACTTGGATGACTCTAACATTTGTTCACCCCCTGATGTTCTTACTAATCCTATGCCCCTCCCCATAATCTCTTTTCTAACTGTTTAAAAAGTGCTTCTCTCTCTGTGGAGGCAAGCAAGGCTTACAGACCCAATGGCATCCATTCCCAAGTAATAAAAAAGTATGCCTCTGAATATGAGCCTGTGCTTGTTCATCTTTTAAGTTTCTGTTTAAATAACAAGAACTTTTACTTCATCTTGGAAGCATTTGTTAGTAAATCCCATCCTTAAGAAGAGTGACCATACTAACCCCTCTACATACCATCCTGTTGCTTTGACATCATCTATTTCCAAAGTCTTTGAATCCCTCTTCAACTCCTATATCCTCAGACATCTTGAATCTTACAATCTTCTGCATGATCATCAGTATGGCTTCAATATGGCAATATCCACTGTTGATATTCTTTCCTACCTTACTAATGTCTAGTCATAATCCCTGAAAGATTTCAGGGAATCCTCAGCAGCTTTCCTGGATATATCCAAAGCTTTTGACAAGTTGTGGCACCAAGGTCTCATTTCTAAGCTTTCCTCTTTTGCTTCCTCCCCCCTCACCTTGCTCCCTAATATTTAGCTTCCTCTCTGGTCCATCTATCTCAGTGGTTGTTGATGGATTAGCCTCTTCCCTTCTCCAACAACAGTGGTGTCCCTCAAAGTTTCGTCCTGTCTCCTACACTTTTCCTCTTTTTATCAATGATTTCCTTTCTTCTACAAATAACCAAATACCTTCATAAGATGATGACTCAGTGCTACATTCCTCCATATCCTTCAAATCTGCTCCTACTTCTCTTACTCGATCTGCATCTCCTCAACAAACTCAGCTTTGGACAGGATATCTTGGTGGGGAAGATGAAATCTGGTTACATTTAATGCCTCCAAGACCCAATTTCTGCCCATGTCTCTATCGAAAATTCCTCACAACCTTCCTCTCTCCAGCAGTTATGTAACTTCACCTCTTGACTCAATGAAAACACTTAGTATTACTGTAAAATCCACTCCGTCTTGGAAACCACAAACTGGGAGCCCTGTTTAGATGTCACAATTTCTTTCCTTCCAAAAGGTTGGTCCTTTCACAGAGAGGACTGATCCGTCCTTGTATGGAGAACTGCTCTCATATCATGAATGCTTCTAGGTCTGCATCCTTACTTGACAGAGTTGAGTCAAAAGTGGTCCAACTGATCAACTCTCCCAGGCTAACTTCAAAACTTAACCCACTTACCTAGGCTGCAATGTTGGTTCACTTTCCACCTTCCATGGGTTTTACTTTTGCTTTGTGTGCCCCCACCACTAACTAGACCACGGAAAACTCCAACAACCTGCTGCATCACATGATTACTGTGTGGCTTTTGGCAACACATGCATGGACCATTTTCATAACTGTTTCTTTCCCTTCACCTTAAAGTTTTGGAACTCTCTACCATCTCGTGTAAAGAACTGAAGGTTAGAGAAATACAGAGCTCTGAAATACTTAAATACGTGAACCAACTATATCCTAACAAATCCAACAGCCCAGTTAACTTAGCTCCAAGATTTTTAAAAGAGGTCAGGAGACAGCTGATATACCCCATATCAAAGATATTCAACTGATCTCTATCGGATGGTCAAGTGCCAATTGACTGAAAACTAGCAAAAAGGAGACAAAAAGTGTGCCTTGAATTACAGCCCAATTAGCCTTACGTCAGTGTTAGGTAAAATGATGGAAAAAATTATACAAGATAAAACTGTCACTTTTCTGGATCACAAAATTATATCGGACAACCAACACAATTTTAGCAACAGAAGATCCTGCCTGACAAATTTACTAGAATTTTTCAATGTTATTTATCAGAGCTGGGACAAAAAAGTACCATCTGATGTAGTATAATCAGATTTCCAAAAGGCTTTCAATAAAGTACCTCACAAGAGACATTTACATAAACTCAAAGCACACGGAATCGATGATGAACTCTGCATATGGATCAGGGACTGACTTCCCAAAAGAAAGCAGCATGTAGTATTATACGGCGAAGCCTCAGATTGGCTAGACATAACAAGTGATGCGCCACAGGGGTCGGTCCTAGACTCCATTCTTTTCAAAACATACTTTAATGACCTAGAACTCGGTCTCATATCTAAGATCTCCAAATTTGCTGATGATACTAAACTAGAAGGTACAGCTGTAAACAGGCGGGACTGCGAAATGATTCAAAAGAGATCTTAACTTACTAGCAGGGTGGTCAGACAAATGGCAAAAGAAGTTTAATGTAGACAAGTGTAAAGTTATGCACTATGGAGACGAGTGTACGTTACAACTACTAACTATTCGGAAACTCTCTAACTAAAGTAAATGAAGAAAAGGACCTTGGTGTTGTTATCAGCAACAATCTGAAGTACACTAAATAGTGTCAAGCAGCAAGTAAAAAAGGCAACCAAATGTTAGGTTTCATAGCCAGGAACATAGATTACTAGACACCAGAAGCAATTCTCATATTTTATAATTCTCTAGTAAGATCACACCTCAAATATGCAGTGCACTTTTGGTCCCCAAACTATAAAAAAGATGAGGAAAAATTAGAGCAAGTAAAAAACGTGTGACAAAATTGATCCCATCCTTTAGAAATCTAGCATACGAAGAGAGGCTAAAACGTTTGCATCTCTTCTCCCTTATAAAACGTACAGTTCACAGCAACTTAATCCAAGTGTTAAAAATTCTAAACAAGTTCAATAACATAAATCATGAATATCTTCGAAATACAAGAAAATATGATTACCAGGATGTAGTATGGACTTGGAAAAAAGCTTCTTTTCCAATAGGTGTGTTGAGCACTGGAATAACTTACTATCAGACGCAGTGAATGCTAAGACTATATATACCTTCAAAAGTCGTTTAGCCAAATACTCTATAAATTCAGGCATACTGTTGAGAAAAACACCAGATATAAACTGTATAAATGACAGCAGTAATGGGGACAGTAGAAGCCCAATGTGCAGCAGCAGGGAGTCAGAGATAGCGTAAAAAAATTGCTCAGCAGAATTACATTTTCTTGTCAAGTTAACCTTTCTTTTTTTTTTTCTTTCTTTAACAGAAAATCCAGTTGTGGGCCAATCAGGCCTCCTGTTGTCTGTCTTTCTCATATAAACTCATGTAATAACTAAAACCTGGCTTTTTATAAACGACAAGTTTCTCACTTCCACAAAAATTCATAAATACATTTCCTTGCTTCATCTTTCTTTTACTAATCTCTATAGTTCAATTAAGGCCCAGCCTTGATGTGAATTTTTGTCTGTGACTGGAGCTTTTTTTCTTACAAAATATCTCTATATCATATACTACTAAAGAAATTACAAAAAAATGCAGGATAATTTCTACTATATAAGAGTGGAATGGTGTTAAGTGTGGAATATGGAGGCCCTGAATAGCAGCAGAGACCCTCCTAAGTACATGATGACTATGTGTTTCTTTCTAGGTGTGATATCATTTTACATAAACCTGAACCCATGACACACTTGTGACATCATTTTACATACACTTAAACCCATAACACACTTTTAAGGGTTTTTACCAGGCATGATTTCACACATCTCATAGGTATTATTTGCATATCTCTTTAATATATCTAATGCACTTCTAATTTTCATATGCATACTTTACATGCCATTTATGCACATAACATTGCCTAACTAAATAAAAAAAATACATTCTTTCAACTGAAAATATAAACTATAATATCATATTAATTTCTACTGTATCATTGTCTACAACTGTTGCGGCATAAATCTGCCATCCCACAATAATGACAGTCATCATTTCTTTGACTGTTTATGAGTGTATTGCATGATATTTTCCAATGTGTGGTGTTATGGCACTAGTGAAACTTATGCATATGATGTGGAATCATACATTAGCAAGGAAGTCAAAATGAACTACAAAATACCAATGAATCAGAAAAAATGCAAGGAGGGGTATAAAGGAGAGTGACAAAAAGTTTAGATGGAAGTGCAGCAAATGTACGGGTGCAGTTGCATGAATGAGGTGTCTGAAATGTTTAGAAAAAGACTGTTAAAGGTTATATAATTATTGGTTGGATGCAAGGTCATGAGATATAAGAATAAAAAGGAAAATGCATGTTGGACGGATGGGATTAGAAATGCTGTGGAAGAGAGAGGAAAAAAAAAAAGGAATATGGGAGACTGCTTAAAAGAAATGTACGAGCAGAAGCTCAGCAAAGAAGGAGAGAACATTATGTTAGGAAGCTGACAGAGGAAAGCAAAGAAAATGTACAAGATCTTGGAAGAAAACTGAGGGAAAAAGTTTGGGGAAAATAAGAAATTGTACTGGAAGAAGATGGAAAAGAAAAGTGGTGGATGTAAGAGTAGAAATGTTAATGTAGGAAGTAAAGAAGGGGAGATGCGGAATCAGGAGGAGGAAGTTAAAGGAAGATGGAAGGAGTATTTTGAAGAACTGATGAATATGGGTGAAGGGGAGGCAGCAGCTGTTACATGCATGGATTTGGAGGAGGGAAGGAGGATACAAATGCAAAGGCCTATAACAAGGAGAGAGGTTAAAAGGGTGATAATGAGGTTGAAGGTAGGAAAGGCACCTGGAGTGGGTGGGACACAGCCACAATGTTGAATTATGGAGGAGAAAGTATGGTAGACTGGATGCATTTGATATGTTATTCAGCATGGAAACAGAAGGTTGTGTCTGAGGATTGGGTGAAAGCTATCATTGTTCCTTTATTCAAAAGAAAAGGTGCTAAGGATGTTTGTAGCAATTACAGGGGAATAAGTCTGTTAAGCACACCAGGAAAAGCGTATGCAAGAGTGATGGAAGTGACTGAATGCAGGATAAGTGAAGAGCAAGGGGGTTTTATGATAGGCAGGGGATGTGTAGATCAGATTATTGCAGTGAAAATGACTGTGGAAAAGTATGTAGCATAAGGTAAGACGTATGCAGCTTTTATGGGTCTAGAGAAACTGTATGACAGAATCGAGTGGAATTCTTTATGAAATGTGTTAAGAATATGAGGTAGGGGGGCAACTACTGGATGGTGTGAAAGCCATCTATAGAGTAGCAAATACATGTTTTAAGCCCGGATGGAGAGTTGAGCAAAAGTTTCAGAATACACGTAGGTGTAAGACAGGGTTGTATGATGTCACCATGGCTTTTCAACATACAACAAACCCTTGATTTAACGGACTAATAGGGGGGAAGGGGTGTCTGTTAAAGCCGAAAGTGTGTTAAATCAAATGGGCCATTTTCTAATAAAATATACAATATACGGTAATACAATATACAGTTCACATGCTTTCTTTTAACTCCTCTATCACTTGATGCCATTTTAAATTGTAAGGATTGCAAAACTGCTTAATAAAAAAGGTCACAATTCTCTGTATACAACATGACCGCACAACAGCTTGAGGCAGATTGAAACTGAAACAAGTGCGATATGAAATGCACATGGTGCGGCATTTGAGATTTTTTTTATATCCTTTAAATTTTTTAATTATTTCTAATTAATGTAACATTATTTGCCTGATCCATCAAATCCAAAATCCGTTATATCGTGGTCCATTAAATCGAGGGTTTACTGAATATATGGATGGAGTCATAAGAAAAGCGAAGCAAAACTTTGGAAAAGGTGTGCAGAGATGGAATGTGATGGTGAGGAATGGTGGCTAGTGTAAGAGTAGGCGACTGAAAGTAAATGTGAGTAAAAGTAAAGTATTGGTGTTTGAAAGGAAACAATGAAAGTATAGAATTTGCAAAATCCTACAGAGTGAAAAAAAGTGTACTAAACTGTGTTATAGATATGGGGGAAAAAGACTGGAAGAGGTGAGAGAGTTTAAGTATTTAGGAGCTACCCTGGGTAAGTTTGGTAATATGGAAGGAGAGAGCAGTACGGGGTAGAGTCATTGGGTTCCTTAACAGAAGAAAGAAGGGTAGAGGTGTACATATGGAAATGGAGAAAGGATTAAGGGACAGCATAATCCTCCAAACCCTGACCTATGCAGCCAAAATATGGACACAAAATGATTCACAGAGGTCAAGAAACTAGGTTGTGGAAATGAACTGTTTGAGAGAAGCCTCTGGTATGAATAGATGGAATGAAATAAGAAATGAGGGGTGTGTATGAGAGATGTGGTATGACATACAGATGGAATGAATTTTGGAGAGGTAAAGGTGGTGAAACATAATACAGTAATCCCTCAATTAAACGGACCCCGATATAACGGATTTCTGATTTAACGGACAAGGCAAATAATAATATATTAATTAATAATACATGAAAAAAAAAATCCCAAAAGCCACACCATGCAATTTCATATCGCACTTGTTTTTAGTAGCATGGGGCATACTCACTTTGGTGATGTGGTGGGGTGAGAGAAACACAGAGTCGGTGGGAATGAGTACAGAATAACAGGACTCCAACTTATTCATGTGTTGCCATCGGTCTTCACCCCCCTGGGTACCTGGTGTAACATCCCAAAAGGTTGCACTTGGTGTTTGACCTTGTCATTTCTGCCATGTTTCACCTGGCCACCCCTGCCATGACTGACCTTGTTGCCTCCGTCAAGCTTGCTCTCGCCACCTCCGCCACAGTGATATATCTCATGGCAAGGCACACAAAGCCCTCCCAGTAATTCGTGTTTTCTTTTGTCACTACGTAAGTTGCCTCAATTGTTTTTCTTACTCTTCTCGAATTGCCCTTGCTTGGTATTTTAATCCCACTCCAGTTCAGCAGGTGCCCTTTTTCCTCAGCATGCATCAACAGTGAGTTAGAGGGGCACACAGAACCTCTAATTCACTGGCAGTGCATGCAGAGGAAAAAGAGCACCTGCCAAACTGGAGTGGGATGAAAATACTAAGCAAGGACAGTTCGAGAAAAGTAAGAAAAATGATTGAGGCAGCTTATATAGCAACAAAAGAAAACAAGAATCCCTGGGAGGGCCTTGTGTGTTTTGCAAGAGCGGCTGTGAGACAGATCACCGCAGCAGAGGTGGCGAGATCAAACTTGACGGAGACGATGAGGTTAGTCACAGTAGGAGCAGCCAGGGGGAACATGGCAGAGGAAGCAAGGTCAAACAATGGGCGCAAACATTCAGGAGGTCACATCAGGTACCCAGGGGGTGGTGAAGGTCAACAACGACATATATATGTGCCAGAATCCTGTTCTTCTGTACTCACTCTGTGATCAAGATTCTGTCAAAATGTTAGAATCAGTATAATGTTTCCTATCGAATCTGTGTTTCTCTCACCCCACCACATCAGAGTGTCATGGAACATTTATATGCTCACTTTGTTTTGGTCTAAGTCTGCCTCAAGCTATCATGCGGTCAGGTTATATACAAAGAATTGTGACTTTATTCATTAAACAATTTTGCAATCCTTACAATTCAAAGTGGCATCAAGTGATAGAGGAGTTAAGAGAAAGTATGAGAATTGTGCATTGTATCAAAAAATGATTACAATCATTTTAACAGACTTTCGGCATTAACAGACACACACACACACACACACACACACACACACACACACACCCCCCGTTAGTCTGGTAAATTGAGGGATTACTGTACTTGGAAGTGGTTTGGGCATGTGGAAAGAATACAAGATGAGGAGTTTACAAGGAGAGTGTATGATAGTACATTTAAAAAAAGAGGTAGATGTGAGAGGAAGACCACCTGTGACATGGGGAAATAGAGTGGGAGAGTACTGGAGGGAGAAAAATGGTGGAAGACTGCATGGAATAGTATATGCAATGGAGGCTTGTAAGGAAAGTGATAAGTGGAGACTCTCTGCCATGGCCATTCCCTAGATGGGAGTTCCTAGAAGGCATAGGAGTCAGAGATATAAATAAATAGACAGAATACCATTGCCATGATAGTGGCTTATGGCACTATACAGTGTACTTTCATGATTGTTGCTCATCACAATGAAAGGGTTAATAAAAAGGTGGTCCCAATACACATTCTCAGATGTCTTTGCCTTTCATATCTGTAGTGCATTCCTGTAATAATGGAAATGAAGACTAAGAGGTATTGAAAACATCCTTGCGAAATATTACTTTTGAATGAAAACAGGACCCCCAAATCACAGTCTCTTTGTAATATCTGCAAAGAGACAGACATAAAAAATAGTTTTTAACTCTAAAGGTTTTAGGTCTACATCTGACAATAATATGAAGAGCCTCAAAGGGTTATAGGAACTGCAGCATTGTTGTTTGCAATGCAACTGTAGTAGAGATTGCCAAAGTTGCTTGTATGGAACTGAATGTACTTATAAGATATGCCCTTAATTCTCCAAACAGCTTAAGTACATTGTATGCTCTGTCAGTAAATGAAAGGATGCTACCCAAACTAAAAAAATGGGTAACTCCATCTACCTTATTCATAGACATATACAGCTATGAACAGTTTAAGGAAACACATGATTTTGACTGAGGAGAAAAAATGTCTCCCAAGGTCCAGAACATGGGTTAGCCAGAAAAAAGAAAAAACTCCAAGGAAAAGGGAAGTCCAGAGGGACAATGATAAAGTGCCTTGTGTCTCCCCAGTAATGGTCTAAGACATAAAGTACCCCGGAAAAATTTTAAGGAACAGTGATATTGGCTTTTAGATCTCTTGGTCAGTTTGATTCAAACTGGATCTCCACCTTGAGGAATATTGAACTCAGTCATTACCGAATTCTGGCTTTCCATCTAAACTTTCTGCCACTCTCCTTTATACCCCTCCTTGCATTTTTTCTGATTCATTGGTATTTTGTAGTTCATTCTGACTTCCTCGCTAATGTATGATTCCATATCATATGCATAAGTTTCACTAGTGCCATAACACCACACATTGGAAAATATCATGCGATACACTCATAAATAGTCAAAGAAATGATGACTGTGTCATTATTGTGGGATGGCAGATTTATGCCGCAACAGTTGTAGACAATGATACAGTACAAATTAATATGATATTATAGTTTATATTTTCAGTTGAAATAATGTATTTTTTTTATTTAGTTAGGCAATGATATGTGCGTAAATGATATGTAAAGTACGCATATGAAAATTAGAAGTACGTTAGATATGTTAAAGAGATATGCAAATGATACCTATGGGATATGTGAAATCATGCCTGGTTAAAAACCTTAAAAGTGTGTTATGGGTTTAAGTGTATGTAAAATGATATCACAAGCGTGTTATGGGTTCAGGTATATGTAAAATATCACACCTAGAAAGAAACACATAGTCATCATGTACTTAGGAGGGTCTCTGCTGCTATTCAGGGACTCCATATTCCACACTTAACACCATTCCACTCTTGTATAGTACAAATTATCCTGCATTTTTTTTGTATTTTCTTTAGTAGTACATGACATAAAGATATTTTGTAAGAAAAAAAAAGCTCCAATCACAGACAAAAACTCACATCAAGGCTGGGCCTTAATGAAACTATAGAGATTAGTGAAAGAAAGATGAAGCAAGGAAATGTATTTATGAATTTTCGTGGAAGTGAGAAACTTGTTTATAAAAAGCCAGGTCTTAGTTATTACATGAGCTTATATATTACATAAGTTTATATGAGAAAGACAGACAGCAGGAGGCCTGATTGGCCCACAACTTGATTGTCTGTTAAAGAAAAAAAAAAAGAAAGATTAACTTGACAAGAAAATGTAATTCTGCTCAGCAATTTTTTTAAGCTATCTCTGACTCCCTGCTCCTGCACATTAGGCTTGTACTGTCCCCATTACTGCTGTTATTTATACAGTTTATATCTGGCATTTTCTCAAGAGTATACCTGAATTTATAGAGTATTTGGCTAAACGACTTTTGAAGGTATATATAGTCTTAGCATTCACTGTGTCTGACGGTAACTTATTCCAGTACTCAACACACCTATCGGAAAAGAAGCTTTTTTCCACATCCATACTACATCTTTTAGCTTTGAGTAGAACCACACAGTCTCCAAAAAACAATACCAAGGACTTACCATAGTTTTCTATTTTTTCTACACAGAAATGAGGTTTTCATTCACCTACAAGACAAAAACAGAAGCTATTCTGTTACATGGAGCATCTGACACAAGCTGGAATTGTTGGTGGGTGGGGGAGGGGAACAGGAGGGAGTGGGCATGGATCCTAGTTACCATCAATTTTTGTCAAAGTTTTCTTTTCTAAAGCCGAAGGCTACAGTCACGGAAAAAAGTCCACAAAAGCCAGGCCCCAATGAGCCAGGTCATAGTTATTGGGAAAGGCATGAGAAGGTAGAGAGTTCCAAAGTCAATATGTAGGGAAAGAATCAGCCATCAAAACGGCACACCCACGTGTTGCTGATGGCCACACAATAATCACGTGACTCAGCAGCTTGCCAAGTATTGCGTGGTCTAGCTAGTGGTGGGGGCACACAAGCAGCCAGCTCTTGGAAGCAAAACCCAAAGTAATACCTATAGAAGAGGGAAAGTGAACCAACATTGCGGTGTACGGCAAGGGGGTCAAGTTTGGAAGATAGTCTGGGACAATTTATATGTTGGACTGCTTTTGACTTAACTCTGTCAAGTAAGGAAACAGAGTTAGAACCATCCCAAATGAGAGAGCTGTACTCCATACAAGGATGAATCAATCCCTTGTATAAATGGAACACATGTTCAGAAGAGAAGAAGTTTTCAGAAGAGAAGAAGTTATGATATCTAAACAGGACACTCAGTTTCTTAGAGGCAGACTTAGCCATTCCCATAATGTGGAGTGTCCAAGAAAGAGTGGTTGTTACAGTAATATCAAGTATGTTCACTGAGTCAAGAAGTGGATTTACAGAACCGTCAAAGAAGACACAAGAGTAGCCAGAAGTTTTCAATAGAGAGATTGGTAGAAATTGGGTCTTGGAGGCATTAAACTTAACAAGATTTTGTGTACCCCACTGAGATATCCTGTCTAAGT
>JAYMFT010400809.1:0-18938 GCA_038088735.1 Panulirus argus | reverse complement strand
ATATATATATATATATATATATATATATATATATATATATATATATATATATTTATATATATATATATATATATTGTAGAAGAGGCAAGTGTTTTGGTAGCAGCTAGGTGAGTTTGTCAGCAGTTTTGATGTAAGAGACCGGGTGTTAGTTGTGGGTGATTTGAATATGAAGGTGATTAATGTGGCAGTTGAGGTATAATCTGGAGGGCAGGGGGAATGGGATATTCAGTATTATAAATGGAAATGGTAGACAGCTTGTGGAGTTCTGCGCTGAGAAAAGGACTGGTGATTGGGAATACCTGGTTTAAAATGAGGAATATACACAAGTATACGTATGTGAGTATGAAAGGTGGTCAGCGGGCATTATTGGATTATTTACTAATTGATAGGCGTATAAAAGAGAGACTTTTGGATGTAAATTTGCTGAGAGACGCAGCTTGGGGGTTGTCTGATCACTATCTTGTGGACGCGAGGGTGAAGATTGTAGTGATTTTCGAAAAAGAGGAAACAATGTCGGTGAGGAAAATTGGTGAGAGTAAGGGAACTTGGAAAAGGAACTTGTGTGAAGAAATACCAGGAGAGATTGATTGTAGAATGGCAAAAAGTGAGAGTAAATGAAGTAAGGGGAGTGAGTGAGGAATGGAAAATGTTTAGGGAAGCAAAGCCGGCATGTGCGAGAGATGCATGTGGCATGTGAAAGGTGGAAGGTGGGCAGATTAGAATGGGTAGTGACAGCTAGGATGAAGAAGCAAAGTTGCTTGTGAAAGAGAAAAGACAGGCGTTTTGGTGGTACTTACAGGGATACATTGCAAATGATTGGGAAATGTATAAGAGAAAGAGGTCAAGTGGGAGATACAGGGCTTGAAATAGATAGCGAGAGTTGTGGTAAGGGAGTATCGGTAAACTTTAGGGAGAAGAATAAGATGTTTTGGAAGGAAGTCAATAATTTGCGAAAAAAAAGAAGAAAACAAATGGGAACGTCAGTGAATGGGGCAAAGGGAAGTGGTAACAGGTAGTGATGAGGATGTAGAATGTGTTTGATGAATAGGGTGACAAATGTAGGGTGTTTGGGTCAGGGTGGGATGTAGAGTGGTTTGGTGAAGAAAGAAGAGGTGGCGAAAGCCTTCCGTAGGGTGAAATGTGGCAAGCTGGCTGGAGTGGATGATACTGCAGTTGAATTTATTAAGGGGGTGACTGCGTTAACTGGTGGTAAGGATTTTCATTTTATGTATGGATCATGGTGAGTTGCCTGGGGATTAGCAGAATGCATACATCGTGCATTGCATAAAGGTAAGGGGGTTAAAGGTGAGTGTTCAAACTACAGGGGTATAAGTTTGCTAAGTGTGCCTGGTAAGTTGTATGGGAGGGTATTGATTGAAAGGGTGAAGGCATGTACAGAGCATCAGATTGGGGAGGAACAGTGTGGTTTCAGAAGTGGATATGAGGATGTGTGGATCAGGTGTTTGCTTTAAAGAATGTGTGTGAGAAATACTTAGAGAAACAGATGGATGTGACATTTTTGGATCAGTAGAAGACATATGATAAGGTTGATAGATATGCCTTGTGGAAGGTCTTAAGAATATACGGTGTGGGAGGAAAGCTGCTTGAAGTACTGAGAAGTTTTTATCAAGGGTATAAAGCATGCATACGAGTAGGAAGAGAGGAGAGTGAATAGTTCAAGTGAAGGTTGGTCTGCGGCAGGGATGTGTGATGTCACGATGTTTGTTCAATTTGTTTAAGGATAGGATGGTGTGGGAGGTATGCAAGAGTCTTGGACATAGGGGCGAGCATGCAGTCTCTGAGGGATGAGAAGGCTTGGGAAGTGAGTCAGCTGTTGTCTTCTGATGATACGGCAGTGGTGGTAGATTCGAATGTGCAACTGCTGAACTTGGTACTGAGTGTCAAAGGAGGAAGTTGAGAGTAAATGATAGTAAAAGCAAGAATATTAGGTTTAGCAGGGTTGAGGGACAGGTTAGTTATGGTTAGAATCTGAATGGAGAAAAATTGGAGTAAGAGAAGTGTTTTTGATATATTACAGCGAATGGAATCATGGAAGCGGAAGTGAGTCAGGGTGAGGGAGGGACCGAAGGTTCTGGGAGACCTGAATAATGTGTGGAAAGAGAGAACGTTATCTAGTAAGGTTAAAAATAGGTATATTTCAAAGTAAAGGAGTCCTAACAGAATTGTATGGATGCAGGGCATGGGCTATACATAAGGCTGTGCGGAAGAGGTTAGATGTGTTGGATATTAAATGTTTGAGAATAATATGTGGTGTGAGGCGGTTTGATCGCTTGAATAATGAAAGGGTAGGAGAGATGTTTGGTAATAAAAAAAATTGTGGTTGAGAGAGTTAAAGAGGGTTTGCTGAAGTGGTTTGGAAATTTGGAGAGAATAAGTGAGGAAAGATTGACGAGAGAGTATATGTATCATAAATGGAGGGAACAGATTAGAGATGGAAGAGTGGAGGAAGAGAGATTTTGAGCGATCGAGGCCTGAACATGCAGGAGGGTGAAAGGCGTACAAGGGAAAAAGTGAATTGGAGTACTGTGGCATACTGGGATAGACGTGTTATCAATGGACTGAACCAGGGCTTGGGAAGCATCTGGAGTAAACTATGGAAAGGTTGTGGATAGGGAACTGTGGTTCGGTGCATTACACATGACAGCTAGAGAATGGCTGTGAGCGGATGTGGCCTTTCTTTGTCAGTTCCTGGCGCTACCTCGCTAACGCATAAAACTGCGATCAGGTAGCGGAAAAAAAAAAATTGTTCTCAGTCATTCAGCAGATGACCAGGTTAGACCATGATTATAGAAAGGGATAAACTAGGAACTTTGGGGATAGTATGTTTGGGACCACTTCTTTTTATCGTAAAATGCTTTTCTTGATTAGAGTGAAGGAGAGGAGATAGAAAACGGTGGAGAGTTAGTTGGTGTTACCCTTCATTATTCTGATGTGTGTGTAACATTCCTCTGCCTCTTGATCTCGTACACCTTGCCTGATTGTCTCTCTCGTTAGAGGAATGAAAGATATTAGCTGTGAATCATGATTAGACAATGATAGACTTGTATTCCTTAGGAGCAAGGAACTCTTTAGCTTGATTATACACTTGGAAAAAGTTGAAGACTTGGAGCATAGCACCAGAGCCTCATAGTTAACTGTCGCAATTACTGAATGAGTTTGGCCTCTAAACCAGCCACCTCAGCCACCATTATGTTGGCCCCTGGACCAGCCAGCTCTGCCTCCAGTATGTTGGTTTCAGGCAACGAACTGCTGCATGAGAAGCTAGGTGGAGCCACCAGCTTTACATTGACATGACATGAGCACAATATTTGCGTCTAGTATAAAGTTTGTCGTGTCTATATGAAGTGTGTTGTGTCCACATGAGTTCACTGACAAAAATTTATTGTCTGGAAGACATACTATACAGCCAGGCCGAGAAATGGGTTGTGTGGGCTGGATGCGGCCGTACCGTGGTCCCGCACCAGACTTGTTTACTCTGGCTGCAGTTGGGTCGGCAGTTTTTTCGGTAAGCGTTTGGGTCATTGCACCGTAACAGCTTTCTGTTGTATGTTGCACGCCATCAGTGGCTATACCGGGTAACGGGGACACATGGTTCGATTCCAGAGGTGGAACCTGAGAAGCGGCTACCATATTAGCCTAAGGCGTGAAGATGGCACGCACGTTCCCTACTCCAGGCACGGGAGAGGTAGTCACGATGGATAGCTACAGACCCATGCAAAACCTGGCCCTCAGGGTCCGTACGCCTTAATCCCTCGACGAGAATCCGTTGGAAGGCAACTCTGGTGCCGACAGACGCGGGAAGTCCAGTTCTGATAACATATATTAAAGCCTTTGTGGCACAAAAAGCTGTCAGTTGGATCTCATTTCTGGAGTGACGGTTCGCCGCCTGGTGCCCACCGTCTGGCTCCGGTTAGCCGCGCCGCAGGCTGCTCTGGATCGCGTCCTGAGCGGCCGGCAGGCTGGATTTGAAAACCGAGTGCTCAGAGTAGGCTCTATGGCCTGAATGTGTATGCATGGAATAATGGAATAGGTCCTTGGGTCGATTTTCTTGGTGTTCGGAGAGCCCGAGCGAAAACTTATGGCTGGAAGGCGATTGTTCCATACCTGAGAAGCTGCTTCCAGGAAACCAGAGTCTTCGAGTTCCAGGGGAAGTATAGCTGCGAAGATGAAACTTAGAGAAAGTAACGGCAGGGCACCACAAGGGGCGGAGGCTGTGGCTCGACACAGGGAACCTCCTCACCAGACCCGGACACCAGGAGGATTGGCAGACTGAGAGCTTGCAGATGTGGCCGATGGCCGCACTTAGCTGGTGCAGCCATTTGTCTCCGATGCCTCCTGTGGTCTCCGCTCACGACTCCTTAGAGGGATGGGCGACAGTCGTAGCCTAACGGGACCGAGCAATGACAGGTGTGTGATGCCCTTTGCTCTCAAGGGCTCTCCACTGTCGGGGATCAGTGTGTTCCTATCCAGGGGAGAAGGTAGCCCGTTCAACCCCCCCTGTATCTATGTACCTTGAACGAGGAATCACCTGTAGGAGTAAGTCAAGTGCGCGAGGGATCGCGCCTCTGCCCTTTTTACACGCCACCCGCCCTTACTGTCGACTGACCTTCGTAAGCATATGGAGATAGAATGGCGATTTTATTTCTTAGGGTTATAGAAAATCCCACATTTCTAGTAGATCTATAAATCCATATATACGTTTTTATACTAGAAATCCAGGAAAAAGTTTTCTTTAAATCTTCAAATCCAGGTCATCGACGACTCTAGCAATCACGGACGACCTTTAATTGGAAAACTTGAGGCTGACTGTTCGTCTTCCACCGCTACAGGCCGCACCCTGGCCGTCTGCTGCCGCTGCAGGCCTCACCCTGGCCGTTTGCCGCCACTACAGGCCGCACCCTGGCCGTCTGCCGCCACTACAGGCCGCACCCTGGCCGTCTGCCGCCACTATCCAGACGTAATCAAGTGATGCAGAAAAAAGAACCAAGACATCGTCGCCTTTGGATCCCTTCTTGACGCATGCGTAGTGCTGGACTCACCCCTCTAGGTATTCACAGTGCTGGACGCATGCGCAGTGGCACCTAAGCTGATGCGGCTTTAATAAGACTACAAACTCCGTACTCGCATAAAAATACAGAGTTAATTACCTTAGTACCACGAAGTGGTGGAAGAAAAATAATGGGGTGTAAGTCGAGGCAAATGGACACAAAATGAGATGTATTGACAGTGAGAGATAGCGCAGTACATGGAGAGCATTTAATGGTGTAGTTCTGGCGCTATGCTTGCTGTTGGCTCCCTGTGCCACCACTGTGCTCAACAACTAAATCATCCAAGTACAACAGGAAGCTGTACATCTGCAGTAGGTTACAGCCAAACTTCTGATACCTGGTGGAGTGCTTGAGCTAATAAGGTCCGCAAGATTTACCACGTTACTCCCATAGATATAGTAAGTCGTGTCATCTTTGCAAGTAAAGTCATGGAAGGATATATGTCGCTGTACTCGTGAAGGCTAGCTTGAATAACACCCACTTCCACTGTCAACACTACTTTACTGCTGCTGCTAATACCACTACTAATAATAATGATAACAATAATGATAATGATGATAGTAATAACAATAATGATAATGATATTAATAATTATAGTGATAATAATAATGATAATGATAATAATAATGATAATGATGATAATAATAATAGCAGAAGTAGAAACACCATTGGAGTGAGAGGGTATGATGTGATTGTGATGGAGAGGGTATGGTGTCGGTCCGCCGACGTCTATTGCGTGATACGGTTCGCAAGATATGATGCATATACTACATCAAAAGTCATATTCAGAGTCGGTAAGAAAGCTGTGCGTCTTCTGTATTCTGGAGAGCAGGTGTGTATGTGTGTGTGTGTGTGTGTGTGTTGGGAGGATATAAACGCAAGACACACGTGCAGGGGAACCGGCCGCGTCTGGCCTCGCTACCAACATTGTTTTGAATGAAGCAAATGGTATTGTCTCGCCCAGCCTGATGTCCCTGCCTGCAGGAAATGGCCCATGTGGAAGCTCTTTCCCGGGTGACGCACAGGCACACCGGTGTCTGGCCAGGTACATAAAACAGCTCGTGAGATGCATATGTGACGGTGAGACAATCCCGAGTCATGGGGAAGGAAACACCTTACTCGCTTTAACTCCCCTTAAGAATCTCCCTTCAGGGTAATTGTTCATGTAATTGTTGAACACACGATTCCACTCTCATCAGTAAGACATGGGTGCCTCTGCAGGGCATTGCTGTCGCCGAGGTTAACACACGTGTATCATGAGAACACAGGATCGGTTTCCCTTCCGTGTAAAATGCGTAACATCGAAGTCATTCCGACCCCGACTTTGGTCTTGTGTGTTGTTCGCACCGCTCCACCTCCTACCATGCGACGCCCTACGTCGCTGTGTATTTCTCTGTATCTCTGTGTGTACTCCGGTATACTGTCATGGCTTCATCAGGCTAGTTTTGTATTTTGGGAACTGTATTTTGCGTCATGGTGTGGAGAGAGAGAGAGAGAGAGAGAGGTGGATCAGAGCTCATCAAACGAGTCTATGTTAACCACACTTTGGGACAATCGTCCGTCCAGTGACTCGTGATAACTGCGCAGTGGAACAGTGATTGTTCATTGACGCCCTGTACACACCTGTATGGTGCTGTGATGGAGAACAGTGATCAGTGACTGACACTTTGCTCAGAGACAGTAAATATTCCTTGACACACCTGGGGCGCTATCCTTCGGGAAAGTGATCATTCACGGACGCTCCCGATGAAGGTTGTAGATGAATATTATTCACTCATCGCTCAAACAGATGCCTCATGTCTCACTAATGAATAGAGTATATCTCATGTCGAAAGGCTGAGTGATTTGATTCACCTTAATGAGTGAGTGGCTTTATGTTCTTTAGTGGGTCATGTCACCTTGTTGAGTGGGTTTTGTCAACCTTGTGAGAGTGTCATGTGACCCTGATGACTGGTCATGTCAACCTTTTGAGTGGGTTATATCATTCTGTTGTGTTACCCTTTGTCATATCAGCTTGATGAATGGGTCACATCAGTGTAATGGGTGGCTCACATCAACTTGATGACTGGATCATGTCGTTGATGAGTATCCCCCTGGGTCATATCAACATAATGAGTGGATAACTTCACTGGTCTTCGAAGAGACAGTCATCTGGGAGAGATGACCTTCTATTGACAAGACCAGCTCGCCACGCCCTGCACTTAACCAACTCCAAACAGCACCCCTCCACACCCTCCACTTAACCAACTCCAAACAGAAACCCTCCACACCCTCCACTAGACCAACTCCAAACAGCAGCCCTTCACACCCTCCACTTGACCAACTCCAAGCAGCAGTCCTCCACACCCTCCACTTGACCAACTCCAAGTAGCAGCCCTCCACACCCTCCACTTAACCAACTCCAAACAGCACCCCTTCACACCCTCCACTTAACCAACTCCAAACAGCAGCCCTTCACACCCTCCACTTGACCAACTCCACACAGCAGCCCTCCACCTTGCTACCTCCATACACCAGCCCCTCCACCTTACCACCTCCATGCAGTAGTTCTCTCCACCTTCCATCTTACCGTCTCCACAAAGCAACATTCCACAGCTTCCTTATCCCTATCCTCCTACAGTAACTGGGCCACATACCCCTCCTCCCGTCCCAGGACCGTACACTCCCGTAGTAACATGGCCACATGCCCCTGTCCCGCAAGGCCACACAGTCGGCCTCTCGTGTCCTGGGCAGCTTGCGTTACCACGGCCATATCCGCACCGAGATATTCACATTTCCTCGGGGATACAGTAAAGCTGCCATGCTAACCTAGTATATTAAGCTGCCGCTAAACCTGTCGTCATGAACTTCCAAGGCACCAAGCTGGTCCCGTGGCCCGGTGGGGTAGACCATCTTGACGGCCAGGCTAGCGGGGTGGCCCCGGGCTGGCCCATCTTGTTTGCCTTACACCAGCTGCTGCATCGTTGCAATCATTGTCGCCATGAGAGACGCGCGCTAACTTAGCACTTCAGTTAAGGTTGCAGTCGTGTCTGTGTGTGTGTGTGTCGTGTGCGTCTCAAGAGATCCAGTCTCTAGCTCGTCTGGATACATTATCTATGAGTTTTGGCTGACGAACCCCCAGCCAGACACTCCTCGATCCCCTTGGATAGAGCCAGCGTCCTTGCCTCGAGCGGTTGGTGATAGAGGCGATACACTACTTAGTTATCTAACTTGACGCTGAGTGTTACCACCTCCTCCCTCCTTCCCTCCCTTTCCTCCAGTATCACCTCCAAACTCGAACCTCTCCTGCAAATAATCATTTTAATGTGTTATGTTTGCCACTGACTACATCTCTACCGGGAATTTCCATTCTCGTACACTGTACATAACTACTTATAACGTCATTTTGAAACACGTGCATAGATTCGCCGTAACGACATTAAGACGCGACTGTTTCTGTAATGATACGTAATACAATCTAAGGCAGTGATCGTCAGCCAGGGAGCCGCACCACCTGGGCTACAGAAGGAACATTCGACTCGCAAATCATCATAATACAGTCACATTACGGCAAAATCTGATAGTTTTCTTGTTTTTTTTTATATTATTCCTTAGCGAGGATACCCACCCAGTTCCGCACGGTGGTAACTGCGCTCAGAATAAAGTTAGAATTTGCTTTTATGCAAAGTTGATTTTTGTGCATAATGTTTAGTTCGAAAAAGGCCACAAAAAATTGTGAGAAATGGCCTTGGTTGGCTTTCAAACGGCTCTCAAGGACGACGTGGTCACTGTTGACCTTTAAGGTCAGGTTCTGGTACCCATGGTATCCTGCTTTTGACATTGCGGTGCCTTCATTATAATTTGACGCTGTCGGGTCGCCTGTATTTTCAATGAGTACAGTAAACTACACGTATTCTAAAAAGCTTTTGAAACACGGTCTTTGGTGGTCTTAAAATGGTCTCGAAGGCTAGCGAGCGGTAGCTTAAAACCTTTGCCAGAGTCTGGAGTCCTTACATTTAAAGTCTGGGGCCTCTGGTTGCTGCGGCTTCGGCTGTGAACTAAATACAAACGATTAAACCCGTGAAGATAAGTATTCAGTTTAATAACAGTTCTCTGCTCTTTGTGTAAATCCATATTAACAGCAACACAAATTATAAAGTTTAGGGTAATGAGATTGTCTGTGGTATACCGTTGATTTCAGTCCTGACTGATGATACTGCACGTAGCGCACGTACTATGTCATTTCGTATGGTGACGAGGGTTATGAAAGGCGCCACATCACCTGTCCCGCCAAGTAGTCACCGTGACCTGCTTCAGGCAAGTTCATTGCAGTCCTCACTTGCTACCAAGACCTGTGTAAAATGTATTCAGTTATGAAAAAAGAAGACCAGAACTGATCAGTTTATCAGTCAGGAGAGTAAACGTGACGAGCATGGTAGTGTGGAGGAGAGAATAACAGTGGAGGGTGGGTTATATTTTTTGAGGTAAGGTTACGTTTTGCCTCATCATATGCGAGACAGACAACGCTCATAAAAGAATAGAAAAATTCTCTTCTTTGTGGACTGTTATCTGACGGTAGGGTTCACCTGGTGATGAACTCAATCTTACTCCAGAATGTAGTGTTTGTGCAGAATAATTGTCTAGTGAAGCAGTGGTACTTAGTACGGTAAAGAGGCATGGCTGTATTAAAGACAGTCGCCTGCTGCCTTCTAAGCCCTCATGAGAGTATCCCATACCAGGATACAACACAGATGGACTACTGATATACAGACACAAGTCTCAGACAGAGCTGAGGTCAGCTATATGGTACCACAACTGATGGGTAATTCTGTGAAGCCTCAGACACTGGTTGAGACGCTGGCCCTCCCAGTTGGTAGGAGGGCCAATGTTTGATGTGATGCTGAATTAAAAGTGAAAATAAAAAAAGTCTCTAGGACAGTGCCCATCACTAGAAGCATTCAGAAGAAAAAAATAAAGTCTATACTGCCCAGGAAGGTGGGTCGACGGACGCCGGAGGGAAGGCTCATTTACTGTATTTATGCGTCAGAGATCATGCGTTGTAGAATAGTGAAACAGATTTTGTTTTGTAGAGAATCTGAATCAACCTTAACCTTGGCCGACTGCCCGAAAGCTCTTGGCTTACGAGGGAAGCTCCTTGTACGACTTTGCACAGATTGGTGTTCCTTCAGTGGTTGGCTCATATAAATGGATGAATGTCTTTAGCAAGATGAAAGGAAAAAAAGTCATTTTGAAACAATGCTTTGTTTTTATGGGTCGTGAAGCGCCGGTTACTTAGATGGCAGGACGCTGTGCTGGACGGAGTTACGACGATGGTAAAACTACACAAAGAAAACAGACTATGCGAGTCAAGCTTATTTACTAAACTTTCTGTAAGACATTATGTCAGGATATGTGAACCTTGCTCTCCTCACTTCAGTTGATGGCTGTGGCGTGAGGAACAGTGTTGTTGTTGTTGTTGTTTGTGAGGAATGAACGAAGAAATGCCGACTTGGTTTACGCTTGTGAAGCGGGAAGAATTTTGTGAGTTACTGGCGGATGAAACTTGGTCTACCAAGTTATCCAGCTTAGCGCATACTTCTGAACTTGAAGCACAGTAAACTGTAGCATGCAAGGTAAGAACGAAAGTTTCCTGTTATCTTCAAAGAAAGATTAATGTTCAGAAAGCGAAGTTTAGAGTCTGGAAAGTGAGAGTAAAAGATGACGATGTGGATGTCTTCCCAAATGCTAGTCGAAGTGTACCGGAATACAGAATTCAGCTGTGTTTACCACGTATATCCACTGACCCTTCAACTAAAGCTGCATCAAATAATCAGGACAGAGGGAGAGGAGTCAGCTGATGTCTGCAACGATCGCACTTTAAGATTAAAGCATTTGGTAATGGCTGCGTACTCACTGTGGACGCAGAGTAAGGATGAGTACCATCAAATAGCAAAAGAAAAAAAGAGGTTCCTGTGATCCTTCTGCAGTTTCCCACATCTAACCTGTGTCAGCTGGGGTTCTCCACACTCGCTGACATATGAAGTGCCAGAAAGGGAAAGATTATAAACCAGTTGAGACAAGAGGCGAGTTTATTCGTCCAATATTCCTCATAATATAGAGAGGAATATGTATATTTTTTTTTTATTTAAACTCTCTTATAGAATGTCCTTGACATATTATTATACCGCGTGGTACTCCATTTGCCGGAGGGATTTGTAGGTTGGGAGGAGCCATCTACCGTACTATCCTGTCTCCATCTATAGTTGTGGGTAGGAAGGAGCCGTCTACTTTACTATCCCTTCTCCATCTATTTATATTAAGAGTACAGGATCCCATTACTGCCTTCCAGCAGATATCTTTGTCATAAACCATCAGGTGTTCTGTTGTACGTTCTTCTCCTGCACTCCAAGTGCCTCCTGAAGAAGTGGGGCTGATGTACATCATGGCCTGCAGATAGCTTTATCTGTATGCAATGAGTAGGGTACGTTACTCATGGTGCGCCCATGTCATTCTCCACTTAGCATTTCACCCAGTGCAGTCCTGTGGACGGTAATTCGTTTCCCTTGTTATTGGATGTTACTTGTTACCAGGCCATCTGCTTGTTTCCGGGCCACCTGCTTATTACCAGGCCACCTGCGTGTTACCGGGCCACCTACTTGTTACCGGGCCACCTGCTTTTTACCAGGCCACTTGCTTGTTACCAGGCCACCTGCTTGTTACTAGGCCACCTACTGGGCCACCTGCTCGTTACCGGGAAGCCTACTTGTAACCAGGAAACCTGCTTGTTACCAGTCCACCTGGTAAATAGTCACCTGGTACATAGGTCGGTTTTGTGGGTTTGGGTTTTTGTCATGGAAACCGGAGATTCGTTTGAACGGCTTCATCAACGAGGTTTAACGTAATAATTATCCGTACAAAATACCGGACTGAAATAAACACCTTCATGTAACAGAAGAGAGATTTTAAAGTTCGGGGAATATTATGTCTGATGACCTTACCTCCAGCAAACACAACAGAGCAGGAAGGAGTTTTAGAATCTTCAGCACGAGAAAGAGAGCGATACTGTTATATCATTGAGAAGCCCTTACCCATTCTACACTGGAGTACTGTAATACTGTATTACTACCTCATGTGTCAGTACGGGAGAGACTGTGGGCTGTGAAAGTGTGCTGGTATCACTGACTGGCCGTAATGACAGTCGCATCGATTGAATCTGTCCAGACTGTTGTTAGAAGCGTGGACGAGAGAAAAAGATCAAAATCTCAACATGGAAGACCATACAAGGCACTACTCCCAATCTAAACTAGAAAATCAGCTCCTTATTGGCAATACCAGGCATAGATTTTTTGGAAGGCCACCACAGATGTCATAAGATGCTATAGGTAAGAAAATATCTGCAACACTCGGGACCCGAAACTGCATTCCTCTGTGAACCAGTACCAGAAACATTATGGATAGCCTAGTCGAGAGCTTAGAGCACTCAGTGTACAGATATCTACAAGGTGCACCTGACCAGCCAGATTGTGGAGGGTACGTACGCGACCTGAAACAGCGGAAATGATAAGAGTAACAACAATACACTTTAGTCGAAGTCCGATTGGTAGAGGTACAAAAGTCCTCCAAAATCACAGTAGGGTAGGGTATGTCACAGTAGCCGCAGGTGTAGGAGTTAACATAGGACACTACAAGCGGCTTACTGCCCCTTGTGAGGCTCCTGGTTACAAGCAGTTATCACTCGTCATGTACGTATCCAACTTAGGTTTAGAACTGTCAACAGTTAGTTTTTACGTCCTCTCTTGGCGACTTGTTACAGTGTCAGTACCACACCATGGACTTCCACTTCTGTGTTTACACCAGTAGGTACATCATTTGTGGTGATGCCTCGCATTCTTCACAAGGAACTTCGTTACGAATGTATCGAACCATTTTGTCTTTCACTTGATTACGAGTGAATTCAACAGTAGTCCCCCTGCAGTAGTATACACAACGTCTGGAGAGGTTATCACAGGGGCGCTTCTCCTGCAGATACAAGACAAGAGAGCCTGACGTCTTCGGGACTCAAGGTACTGAGGAACCGTCCCTGGTATGGCAGAGTGTGACCCTAACCCTTGGGGAACATGGCCACCCCTGCCAGAGCTTCTCCAGGGGAACTTTGCCACCCAACCAGGGCTTCCCCTAAGGAACATGGCCACCCTACCAGGGCTTCCCTAGGGTAACATGGCCACCCTACCAGGGTTTCCCTAGGGTAACATGGCCACCCTACCAGGGCTTCCCTAGGGGAACTTGGCCACCCTACCAGGGCTTCCCTAGGGAAACATGACCAGTCTATCGGAACCTAGGTGTTGTACGTACTGTGGTCGAGACCTCAATATTGTCAGAAAGTTTGTAATATATTCCAGCGTCCTTGTCCCATTGTTCTACTGAACTCACCCACCCGGATTACAGGAACCCTTTCATCACCGGAATGAAGAAGAAAAAAAGCTATAACACCTTTATGTAATTGGTATCGTTTTGAGAGGAGAGAGAGAGAGAGAGAGAGAGAGATGACACGGTTTGAAAAATGTGGGTTAACTAGATACTGGAAGGAGGGCGGGTGGCTGGGACCATTGTCTGTGGAGGAGGAGAGACGCAATGTGATGACTCCTTACGATAGACCACGTCCTCCTACCCTCCACCCCTCTCACCCTCCACCCCTCCTCCCTTCCCACTCTCAAACCCCTTCTGGCCTCCCTCCCACTCACACCACAGAGCGATCTGCCTCTCCCTACTTGAGCCAGTCAAATGGGACAGTTTCCCCTGCCTGCCTCCTCCCCCTTACGTACAGGGATACCTATGGCAAGCAAGTCAGAGAAAACCCAGCTTGCCTACATGTCATGTGGTCACCAGGTAAAGGAACCAGATTTTTTTCTATTATATCCTATCACGAGGGACCGACAGACTGTAAACAATCGTCTGGTCTGTTCATGAATGTGTTCTGGTATTAACCTTTATTGACCTTTACTGCACCTTCCCAAGCCTGTCTTGGTCTTCTGCACCGCTAAGTCATGATGGTGTCTTACTGGTGAGATATAGTGGCTCAGGATGGTGTCTTATCGGTGAAACATAGTACGTCAATATGGTGTCTTACTGGTGAGATACAGAGGTCAATATGACGTCTGGTATAAGTATCTTGCTGTAATCCACGGTTGGTGATCGTCAGTTAAGCCAAGCATTTCTAGCGTGCTTGTTGACTCTTCATGACTTTAACTCATTATCACAGAGGGCGTGTGTGTGTGTGTGTGTGTAAAGCTCGGTGTATTGTGTTGGCTGCTCTCATATTGATCTGGGTGTTAGTAATAATGGTTTAGATTTATCTTCTGGACATTTGATGAAGGCTCATCCAGAAATTATTATTATCATTATCATTATTATATTATTATTATTACAATTAATATTAGTATTATTATTAATATTATCATTTTTATCATTATTGTTATTATTTGCTGTTTCCCGCCTTAGCGTGGTAGGTAAGAGTCACACGAATGAGCCATTGAGGAAAATCCCCTTTGAGCTCAATCCTTTGTTCCTACTTTCCGAAAGTAATAATACAGAAGAGGATTTCCAGCTCTACTTTCGCCTCTCTTAGTCAGTCGTGCTAAGAGACACGCAGAGATATGTGGGCACTTCATTTCCCCCATCCCAGAGATATTATTGGTAATGGTAATAATAATAATGATAATGATAATAATAATGATGATAATGATGATGATGATAACAGTAATGATAACGATAATGAAACTGATAATGATAAAATTATTGGGACTCCGCCTGTTACAGCTTTCCCCACGAGCGAAATGTCACGTTTAGCGAGGCTGTATCATCATCGTCAGTTGACGAAGGAGAGTACGCTCCCTTGAAAGAATTTATCGTTTCAAAGGAGTCTATCTTGTTCCTGCTCCTGAGTGTAGCGCAGCCCCTAGAAATCTTATAACCAGGGCTCGTTCAGAAATGGGCCCTGGGTTTGATTTAGATACAATGATGATAATAATAATAATGATAACAATAATAATAATGATAATAATAATAATGAAAATAATAATAATAATAATTATGATAATATAATAATAATAATAATAATAATGATAATGATTATAATGATATATATATTAAAGACATATTGAATTAAATGCTACAATGGCAAAAGCCTTAGAATATGCAAAGTAGATATATATATGATATAGACAGTAGAACGATAAGAGTAGGAGGGATGACAGTGTCATGCAAGGCGTGGGGTGGCAGCCCACTGCTTACTGATGATGTTCACCACTGGCTGGATTGAAACTGTTCCTACAGAGGACTTGTACGATCTCGGGTGGTCTCGGTGAGATTGTGGTGCCGCAATGTGGCCCCAGAACATAATGTGTTCGTGTCTGACGCCAGGAACAGATATGCGTACATTTCTGGCAAAGGAATTCGGGTCACACTGTTGTGGAGTCTCTCGTACATAACTCGACCGCGTGACAAGGTTCATGCCTTAGCTGAAGGCGCACCAGATGAAGAGGCTGCTCAAGACGATATTGGGTTGTCGATTAGATGTTTAGAATTTGAGCTAAAAAAATAAGGAATTTAGGTATGTATTTGATGAAAGTTGAAGAGTGCAAGTAGGCATTAGTAGATCCATTTTCCAGCACAATGGAATGTATTAAGTCAAACATATGTATGGAGAAAGTAACTAAACCCTTTAGAGACAGGCCTTAGCAATAAATCCTTCAAGAGAAGGCACAATACTTCATCGTTAAAGGTAAGGTTCTTGAAGTGTTGAGACTGTATCCACTTGTCACATCTAGTACACGAATCAATTACATCAAAAGACGAACCTTTTCAATTAAATGATTGATTAATAATTACTGTGTGTCATATCTAATGTTATGATTGTATGCCCTTTTTTTGTGACCGACATGACACGGGCAAGAAATGCCTCAACCAGCGGCCATCTCTGCTGGATGGAATAAAGTGAGAAAAACGATATATATTGTGGAAAGCTTTTGAGGCCTCATGTTGACTGCTGAAGAGAAACGCTGTTGATGTGGCGAAGGGTTTTGGCCGGTTCAGGGGAGACCTCCTTGTGGCGTTTCATGGGGAAGGCAGTGAGTTGAGTGGAGGGCTTTAACCTGTGGCTATATAACTGTCCGGAGACTTCAGACTCGTATAATGACTCGGGTGGTGTTAGGGACTGAAGGTAGGCTGGGAGGCTGGTGGTGTTGTGTTGAAGGGACCTGTGGTAGAAGGTACCGAAGTGATTGTTGATAGCTGCTCCTTCCTTTCAGAAGTGACTAATGCAGGGGAAAGACGGGCTCTCCTTGTCCACTATTCAGATATTTCAGTTTCCCAAACCACTTGATACTAATCGTGTGTGTGTTGTGTGTGTTGTGTGTGTGTGTGTGTGTGTGTTGTTTACTGGTAATCACACGAAAGTTAAAACCCTGAAGTGGTACCTTATTTTCAAGAGACACCAATCTATGGTTCTTGGAATCTCCATCTCCAGAGACCAAGCAAGAAGGCCAGCACTCAGAAATGTTGTCAGGGTTGTCTGAGGTGCCAGCGGTGGGCGCTGCTGGGGACCCTGTTATGTCGAAGCAGCCGAGGAGCCCAAGGTTATGAAGGGGATCCGGCGATAGGGAGACGGAGACCCCCACTGAGGACTTACGTAAAGGGCGAGTTCGGCTGGCTGGATGTGACCGCACAGGGGATCTCTTAATAGGTGAGGGCGTCCTTGAGAACTGCCAGGGAGGGAAACTTGAGAGCTGCCACAGTGTTGAGTGGGAGAGGAACTTGAGAGGTGACAGGACGTGGTGTGTGAAGGGAGACGCTCGGGTGTTGAAGGAGCACTTTGTTATGAACAAAATATGGGTCAGCCCGTGAAACATGGATCCAACTCCTCCGCCAACATACTCGGTGTCTCTTTTTCTTTTTTCTTTTTTACCTCTGAATCTTTCCACCATCAGTGCACCATTTCTGTCCCCTTAGTATCGTCAGATCACGATTTTATTACTATCATTTCCATCTTCCCCACTTTTATGGTTTGGGAAGACTAAGAGGTCTCTCTTGTGCTGCTTCTTGACTGACTCTTCTTGAAACCAGCAGCGGTTGGGTCGTCTCCAGTTGTGCTGACCGCATAGCGGAGGTCGACTTGGATGGGATGGAGTCCTACGTTCCTACTTCTAACCAACCTCTATCTCCTCAGTCATAGTTTCATCGCTGTTGCTCTGCTGGTTGTCGCATTAGGGATAGAGCGTACTGGGCTTGAAAACTTTCTCCTCCTGAAGCTTATCCCATCTTCAGTTTACGTAGAATCATTACACAGCTGTCACTGGTAAAAGAAAAAAAAGTGAGCCCTGTTTTCTTCTTCAACTGATAAATCTTTCTGGTCCTTAACCAACTCATGTCCAACGACTGCAGTTCAACTTTTCTACTCTTCTTCCGACCATATCAGTTTATAGCATACTCTCCAATTAACAAAGCCGCTCTTTGCGGGCACTTACTTCCCTCTAACCCATTTTGCATGATTCTTCATCTTGTCCACCCCCTCTCCATCTCCTCCCATTGAATCTATACCTTCCTCGCATTAGGTCTTCGTAGTTCTGTCCAGCTTACAAGTGAACACAAGAGGTGTGCTCCGGATAGCATACCTCGTCTTGTCCTACAGGAGTGTGCGTTGAGCTATGTAGCTCCGATCCTTGCCCGCCTGTTTCATCTTTATCTGGAAACCCAAACTTTCCATTACCGGAAGCATGCCTTGGTAAAGCCTATCCTTAAGACAGGAGTGTTTTCTAATCCTTACAACCATTTCTCCATCGCTCACTTCTGCTCCTGCTGAGGTATGAGGCAGAAAGGGAGGTGTAAGGTAGGAGGGGAGATATGAGGTCGGAAGGGGGGCATAAAGTCTTCAGAACTCTCCTCAAATCTCAGGTCTTTACACCCCCAGAATCTTATTACCTTTATCTTGGTCATCAGTATGGCTTTTGCGATGCCAGGTCTACCGGCGACCTGTGACCCACTTTTGGTGACTGTCGTGGACCTCGACATCTTGCAAGCATATCCCAATTCGTGGCACAAGGCTGTGCTCTCTAAACTCCCTCCCTTTGGTGTGTGCGCCTCCCTCTGTTTTCTAATGCGTAGTTTTCGATCCAGTCGTTCCTTCGCGGAGGTCACTGAATGAGCGACATCTTTTTTCCCCCCCTGTCACCAGTGGTATCACTCATGGGTCTGTCCTATGGCTCGCCCTCCTCATTATCTCCATAACGGATCTTTTTTCTTCATCCTGTAACCCAACTCACTCCTCCCACTACGACTCCACTCTACCTACCTCAGCTCTTCCTCCCCTCCTCGCTCTGGCACTCCATCCTCTGCCACGGCACACACCTCCTCACTTAATTCACGCCTGCAGGGGTTAGATTTAGCAGAGCAAACACGCAGTTTCCACTTATCAGTCTCCAAGTGTCGTCCATTCCGTACCACTAAATTTCAAAGCACTGCAGTTCAGCACTGCAGTAACATCATGTTATGGGAATGACCCGTGTCCTCCACTCCGTCCAGAAAACCCCAAGGTGCTGAACAGAGCAAAACCTGCTTACCCAGAGCTGGGAAGCTGTACAGGTACTGTAATTATGATTCCTCTCGAGTGGTTCTTCTTCCACGTCTCTTTTAGTGTAATCTGAAACCTTCTACCTCAGTGACTCACCTGCTGTCACATCTCTTTACCTATTTATCTTTTTAGCGCCGTGATTTTTTTTTTTTTTTTCTTCTATGTTAGCTGAGACGGCACAGGCAGCTTAGGCCCTAATCAAGGCCATCCCATTAACACTATATATATATATATATATATATATATATATATATATATATATATAT